>QRFJ01000409.1:488912-637316 GCA_006176705.1 Cocos nucifera
TGATTTAATCAGATTAAATCAAAGACATGCAAAACTATTCTATAGAACTATTCTATTCTAGAACTAGTCATGCATATCTTCATGTTCTTAGATCCAAATCATTTAATTTTAATTTTTCTGATTTCAGATCTGATCACATCTCATGTGACATCTAAAATCACTTTATTTTCTAATTAAAATAAAATTAAAATCAGATCTAAACAATTTAGAATCATGGCTCTGATACCAGTTGAAAGGGAAATCCAGGTTTCCTGATCCAGGTTCGTCCAGATCTGATCAGATCAAGAGATATATTTCAAAAATTTTTTCTCTTGATCCTAATCAGATCTTGATATATTTTAGATCTAATTCTTATTATTTTAATAAAATAAAATTAAAAGATAAATTAAATCAAATTTAATTTACCTGATCTGGGTAATCCTATTACCCTGTTGATGATCCTGTTTGCAGTGGAAGGTTCTGGATCTAGCCATGCAAGTGCCTGGCCTCTACCGGTATCCACTCAGATTGGATCTAGAGATCCTCTTCTTCTCTATCACACCTCTAAAAATTAGATCTGGATCTGATCTGGAGGATCTTCAAAACTCTTTTGAAGATCTGCAGTCGTCCTTTTGCAGCAGCACAGCCTTCTTGCTTTGGATCGCCTTTCCTTGATCTGAATCGCACCAACCTAAGTCCAAAACTCTTTTGGACGTGGAGAGCAAGGGGAGAAGAGAATATGGCGTGGAGAAGGAGGGGAGAGGCAGCCTTGGGGCGTGGGGTTTCTCAATTGAATTGCATTAGCATTAGGGTTGGGCGCAGGGTCTTATTTATAGATCTCTTATGATCCAACTCCTCTTCCTCTCAACCAATCACAACCCTTTGTGAAATCAGATCTAAATCTGATTGGTTGAAATAGAGACCCCTGGATTCCTCCTTAGAGGGTGCCTAAGACCAGTCAAACTGGATTCTTAGTAGAACTCTGATTGGAATCCAAAAGGGAGGTGGAGTCCTTGTCCAACAAGGACTCCTAGGCACCTCCTACTTGGGCTCACGCCACCCTTGGCGTGCGCCCTTCTCCTTGCCAGGTTCTGGCAGGGGGACAGGCCCCCACCAGCTCTCCAATAGGTGCATGACATGTGGTCAAAAGTCAAAGGGTCAATGGTCAACATTTGACCAGTCAAAGGTAGACTTTTGACCAAAGTCAAAGAACAAGAAATGGCAGGTGACCAAAAATGGCAGGTAATGTCTTACAAATAAGACAACCTATTCTGACTTGGACAACCTCCAGTCAGACCATATGAAGGCCTCTGATTGAGCACAAACTCCTTTGGCTCAGATAGGACAACTTATTTATGATAGCAAAAGAAGAACGTTAGGTTCAATCGAGTGCTAGCACGATTTCCTTGAACCTAATTGAATCTCATTCAGATCAATTGAACTAGATCAATTCAATTGATGATCACCAGATTCAAACCCTTGTTTGTGTGACCCAGTTAGGTTCAGTTCTGTATGGTAATGGGATATGTCATGATCTCTATCATAGACATCATCGAAACTCCTTTCGATGGATCAGAACTCTTCTGATTCGAACAGCTAGAATGATCGATCATCTAAATCATTCTAATTGCTCCCAAAATCCACCAGTGACACCTAGCAGTATATGGTGGCAACCCATCAGAGCTGAATGCGAACCTCTTGGTGCAGCTACCTGTGTGATTAAGTTCTTCTATCTTGAGCCCTGATCAGATTAGGGTTAAGGTAAACTCGTCAAACCCTAGTCTCTGTCATATGATATAATCATTCGATTCGAGTCCAATGTGAAAATCTAAATAGAAACTCTTTCTATTATTTCACTCTGCCCTGGCCATGGGCTTCAGGACTTGATTCTCATGATTATCATAGGGCTGCTCCTCTATCACCGAGGTAGATAGATCCCATCTTGATGCAATCCAGTTCCTACAATGAACATGTCATAGCCAACATACACCTCAGGGTTCCATATGGCTAGGAGACCGAGTAATGGTGTAGTCAAACTATAACACCCTCAAGGTGAACTGCCGATACATCTCAGGTCAAAGAACCAAACACACTACTGCAGCATCGAGTCAGTCATTGACGAGAAGGTAGACTCCCTAATGACTACTCGAGGTGGTCACGCTCAGTGCCCTCGTTCTCTAACGAGTACCTATACTTTTGCTCCGGTGTCTCCACACTGTAGACTCAAGACTCATCTACTATAGAGAAGCGATCGTACACCAACCTTCCAGATCAATCACTATCCTCGTGATGATCCTATGGTCGGGAGCTGTTTATGAGTTAATAATGATTATTCATGTCTTAAATTTTCAACTCTTGAAAATATGAATTATCATTACCATTAACTCAAAGGATGTATCACAGACACTAAATACACAGGTGTGATAGAAAATAACCCATTTCATTAATTATAGTCAAAATTATAATTTTGCCCCTAGAAGTGTATTACAAGTGTCAGCCAATTCTGACTTCTAGGACACATATATCTAACATCTAATTCATGAATCTCACCGTATCCAAAATATTGATCCACTCCTTAGTTATGTCAGACCCACCATTTGCATAGACTGGATTCCTAATTGAGTCTCTTACCGTTTCCAAAATATTGAGCCAACTCATCCTCCAACCCATAGCATCCAATGCCTAATAGACATGGTTGCATCTTTCTGGTGCAACTGAGCCACTGTATCTAGCCAAGAACAGTCAACCCCAGGAAGGGCCCGCACATCTACAATGGTGGAAGACCTCAGACTTAATCTTTTCTTAGGAAGAATTGATTCAGGTCTCATTAAACTAGACTTGTCATAGTCATAACAATTATGACTAACCTAGTGGCATGGGTTAGCTCGAATTATTGACCACCTCAAATCAGAATTGAGTATACAGATATGGCCAGGTAAGTGAGACTGGTGGAAGGGATATGCCATTAACTCATACAAGAACGCATTCAGGTCGAGTAGCTCTCAATTAAAAACTAGTCGGTCGTATGTGCCAAACTTACCTTAGACACCAAAGTGTTGAGCCAGAACCAATTGGGTTAGCCTACAATTCAGACTCTAACCTCTGAGCCTAATTAGGTCTTGCTTGATCGTGACTCGATCTTGATCCAGACTTAATCCTATTAGGCCGATCAATTTAAGCATTATTGATCCCATCTAACCAACTCTTGATTTGGTTTGATCAACCGCTTAGACCTAATTAAGCTACCCAAGCTCGAACCTAATATTATGAGTATGTCTTAGATCTAAAATTCTCAATTTTAGACCTAATTAATATTCCATAATATTTAATTCTTAATTAAGTAGGGTTCATAAATAAAATATGCATAATAAATTCTAGGGTTTCATGATCTAGGGTTTTGCACAAAGTAAGTTTTGGCTTTCTGATTAAGGACGAATGCGCAGCATCCCTACATATCATAAAACATCCCATCGGATGGGAGGAGAGGGCCTTTAAATCCTTCTTCATTCTTATGACCGGACGGTCAAGAGGAACGCCTTAATCAGGAACATGTAATACTACAAAATAGTTTTAGATCTATATCATATATCTCATATACAAATTGGATCTAATCATGGAATATTTTGCATACATCTCATGTATCGAATCATGCATATTTTCAGATCTAAATTATCTCATAACAATCTAAAAAATTAGATTAAAATTGATCTTATCAAAATAAACTCTAATCTAGACAACTATGTAGAACTATTCTACAACTAGTCTAGCATGCATCAATCATATTTCATATGATGTTAAAATTAAATAAATTTTATTTGCTATTTTTAGATATTATTATAATAATTATAATATCAAAAAATAATAAATAAATTAATCTAAAATATGATTTAATCAAATTAAATTATAAACATGCAAGACTATTCTATAGAACTATTCTATTTTAGAACTAGTCATGCATATTTTCTAATCTTAGATCCAAATTATTTAATTTTAATTTTTTTGATTTTAGATCTGATCACATCTCATGTGACATCTAAAATTACTTATTTTATGATTAATATAAATTTAAAATCAGATCTAAATATTTTAGAATCTTGGCTCTGATACCAGTTGAAGGAAAATCCTGATTTCTCGGACCAGGTTTGTTCAGATCTGATCGGATCAAGAGATATATTTCAAAAACTTTTCTCTTTAATTTGAATCAGATTTAAAATATTTCAGATCTAATTTTTATTATTTTAATAATTAAAATAAAATATAGATAAATTAAATTAGATTTAATTTATCTTGATGTAGGATAATCCTATTATCCGTTGATGATCCTGTAAGCAGCGGAAGGTTCTAGATCTAGCCATGCAAATGCCTGACCTCTATCAATATTCACCCAAGCTGGATCTAGAGATCCTCTTTTTCTCTATCACGTCTCCAAAAATTAGATCTGAATCTGATTTGGAGGATCTTCAAAATAGCTTTCGAAGATCAGCAGTTGTTCTTTGCAGCAGCACAGCCTTCTAGCTTTCTATCGCCTTTCTCTCGTTTAGATTGCACCAACTTAGATTCCAAACTACTTTGGTCATGGAGAGGAGAGGGAGATGATGGACTTGCCGGGGAGGAGGAAGAGAGAGGCAGCCTTGGGGCTTGGGAATTTTTACATGTGTTTTGAGTTGGGCACAGGGTCTTATTTATAGACTATGCATGATCCAACTCCTCTTCGTCCCAACCAATCACAACCCTTTACGAAATTAGATCTAAATTTGATTGATGGGAATAGAGTCCCTTGGATTCATCCTTAGATGGCATTTAAGACCAGTCAAAGTTGGTTCTTAGGAGGAGTCTATTCGGAATCCAATAAGAAGATGTAGTCCCTGTCCAATAGAGACTCTTGGGCACCTCAAACTTGGGCGCACGCCACCCTTGGCGTGCGCTCTCCTTCTTGCCAGTTTTTGGCAAGGGGGACAAGCCCCCACCAGCTCTCCAATAGGTGCGTGACATGTAGACAGAACTCAAAGTATCAATGGTCAATATTTGACCAGTCAAAGATCAATTTTTGACCAAAGTCAAAGGACGAGAAATGGCAGGTGACCAAAAATGGTAGGTATTGTCTTACAAAATAAGACAATCCTTTTCTGACCTGGACAAGCTCCAGTCAGACTAAGTGAAGGCCTCTGATCGAGCACAAACTCCTTTGGCTCAGTCAGGATAACTATTTATGATAGAAAAAGAAGAACGTTAGGTTCAATCGAGTGCTAGTACGATTTTCTTGAACCTAATTGAATCTCATTCAGATCGATTGAACCGGATCAGTTCAATTGATGATCACTAGATTCAAACCCTTATTTGTATGACCCAGTTAGGTTCAGTTCTATATGGTAATGGGATATGTCATGATCTCTATCATCGACATCATCGAAACTCCTTTCGATGGATCAGAACTCTTCTGATTCGAACAGCTAGAATGATCAATCATCTAAATCATTCTAATTGCTCCCAAAATTCACCAGTGACACCTAGCAGTATATGGTGGCAACCCATTAGAGCTGAATGCAAATCTCTTGGTGTAGCTACTTGTGTAATTAAGTTCTTCTATCTTGAGCCCCGATCAGATTAGGATTAAGGTGAACTCGTCAAACCCTAGTTTCTGTCATATGATGTAATCATTCGATTCAAGTTCGATGTGAAAACTAAATAGAAACTCTTTCTATTATTTCACTCTGCCATGGCCATGGGCTTCTGGACTTGATTCTTATGATCATCATAGGGCTGCTCCTCTACCATCGAGGTAGATAGATTCCATCTTGATGCAATTCAGTTCCTACAATGAACATGCTATAGCCAACATACACCTCAGGGTTCCGAATGGCTAGGAGACCGAGTTATGGTGTAGTCAAACTATAACACCCTCAAGGTGAACTATTAATGCATCTCAGGTCAAAGAACCAGACACACCACTATAGCATCGAGTCAGTCATTGACGAGAAGGTAGACTTCCTAATGACTTCTCGAGGTGGTCACGCTCAGTGCCCTCATTCTCTAACGAGTATCTGTACTCTCACTCCAGTATCTCCACGCCATAGACTCAAGACTTATCTACTAAAAAAAAGTGATTGTACACCAACCTTCCTGATCAATCACCATCCTCGTGATGATCCTATGGTCGGGAGCATTTTATGAGTTAATAATGATTATTCATGTCTTAAATTTTCAATGCTTGAAAATATGAATTATCATTATCGTTAACTCAAAGGATGTATCAGAGACACTAAATATACATATGTGATAGAAAATAATCTATTTTATTGATTATAGTCAAAATTATAATTTTTCTCTTAGAAGTGTATTACAAGTGTCCGACAATTCTGGCTTCTAGGGCATATATATCTAACACTATAGTGCCATAGGTAGATATCAGAGACATTATCTAATCTAGGACATTTTTTAGAAGTGTATATTATACTCATAAGTTATGATAAAATATAAATGCCATTTTTTAGTTATCCTTGCATTATTATAATATCATTCATAATAATATCATAATAATCTTTTTTTATTGATAAATGATAACCATCTTTTGCCAAAAGGCCAATAGAGATTATATTCATCAGAAAAAAAGGACAATAATGACATTCATTTGAAGAAATGACATTAATATTGAAAATAAGCTAAACTGTTCCATAGCTAGAACTATAATAGATCTTCCATTTTCAATATTCAAGAATTGCTCATTATTTTCAAATTTTCTGCTAACTTGAAGTCCTTGCAACGAATAACAAATTTGAACTAGACTTCTAGTATCCAATACCCAGGTAATAGTACTATAAATAGAAAAATTATAAGATGTTATAATATAACATCCTCGATCAGCAACTCCTTGCTCTTTTTTCTTGTTCAGCCTATTGAGACCATGGAAAGTAAGGTACTAAGGATAGTTTCTCTTTCAGTGCGCCTGCTTCTTATAGTAAAAGCACTCTGCTTGATCTAGGTTAGTCTTGGACCTTTTGTTTAGACTAGACATAGAAGCTCCAGCACGATCCACTTCATGCTGTTGAATAATGTTCAACTTTTGATACTTGTTATCAAAGTTGGATCCTATAAGTATATCACTATCTTATAGTGAATAGAGCAACTAGGGTTTGCCCTAAACTACACAAAGAAGAACCAAAAGTCTAATTAATAAATAATTTATTAAATCTAAAGATTTGAACTTTAATCAAAAAGTTTTTCTACTATTTTATTTGAATTGGTAGCCTCTACCTCTAATCAGAGGAATTACCTTAATTCCTTAGTGGGTACTAGATTCCACATAGATTGCATATGGGCCCAAGGAAAGCTCTAGCTAACTCATGTGCATCTATGGATAGGTTCTTAATAAATTATTTTTCTAAATAATTTTTAGTATTAGATTTTGCCGCATGTATCTTTTCAGTAGGCTAGGGCCTTCACTGAAAATTCTGGTTACGTCTAATCATTAACATGATTGAGTTCGGTGAATCAAATGAATGATGTTAGGTCCGAGAAAAGCTCTGGCTAACCTGATCGCTGTTTGGAGAGTGTGACCTAATCATCATATATTGAATGATAATTTTAATATCTCGATGAACACCAAGCATAAGGCATCTCCAATGTCCACCCATACTATTGGACTCATTACCATCTACCTTAATGGGAGGCTATGATCTAGTTATCACTATAACTATTTTATTTTAGGAATCTAATAATTTTAGAGGATTTGGTTAATTTATTTTAGAGAAGAAAGTCAGATGAACCAGCTAATCATGATCTTTCAACTCACTTCACCAAGTCAGATTAAGGAAGACCATCGAAAGGCTAGTCTAGGAGCACCTAAATCAATCATACTGATTTACTTAGTTGACATGGATTAGCTCAAATTGTTAAGTGATCTGATCAAAACTTAACTTCATCGAGAAGTCTAGGTAAGTGAGATCGATGGAAGAGATATGCCACTAACTCATCAAAGATCAAATCAGTGCGAGTAGCTCCCAATTAATGACCATCGATCATAAATGGCCAGACTTATCTTAGATACCAAATAGTTAATTAGTTTCGATTGGATCAACCTAACAGTATAGGCTAGACCGCATAACCAAGAATCAAGTCTATTTTGGCTCTCGTTAAAGATATGGACTTGACCAACTATAACTATTATAATTGATCTAGAGAATTCTTGACCTAATCTAAGATAATATTTGATTAGATTTAGTCAATTCTCTAATTAAGTCCATTCTTTAATCTAACCTTAGGTCTAACCCAATTAATGGATCTAATTTTCTCTAACCCATTAATCCAAATATTATGATTTTTATCTTAGAATTTTTAATTCATAATCCTAGATCCTAAATAAAATAATTCTTAATTTTTAATTAAGTTTTGGACTGAGGGTTGGGGTTTGATATTTCAAAAATAATTTTTATGTCTATAAAATATTTTAGTAACTTGGTTCTACCAACCAATTGTATGATTGATTCATAATCACTATACGAATAAACATAAACATGAATCTACTTTAGATCTAATCTAAACATATTCATGATTATGAACATCTGATTTAAATAATTTTAATTTTAAATAATTATAAGTCATCTTAGATCAAATCTAATATATTTACAATCTTAAAAATTAGATTGAAATACTTTCAATTTAAATTATAAAATTTTTTAAATCAAATCTAAAATTTTATGATCAAGTTTTAAATCAGCACGTACTAGGACAACCTTTACACTATAAGAGGTAAACCTTATAGCAGGACAACCTTATAAGATCAATCCATATAATTTAAAATATTTATTTTTAAATTTAAATAATTTTAAATTTAATGAATCATAAATTAATTTATATCATTTCTAACAAATTTATGATTAGCTTTAGATATACATGAACTAGGACAACCTTTATACTATAAAGGGTAAACATTATAGCAGGACAATCTTATAAGATCAGTCTATATGATCTAAAATTTAATTTTAAGTTTAAATATTAGATTATAATTTAGATCTAATATAAATAAATAATCTAAACATGCATAAAAATTATGTCATAAATGTCCTAGGCTTTGATACCAATTATAGGAAAAGTCTAGGGTTTCTTGTAGGTATTTTAAAAATTTTTCAAAACTAGATTAATGAAAGTAATAAATTAATCATATTAATTTATTAAAATATATAAATAAACTTTATATCTAGGATTTAATATTATGATCTATGCATGCTAATAAATCTAAAATTAGATATTAAATAAAGATAATGATGTTGATGATATCAATATCAAACCAAGACTAGTTCTAATCCAGTGGGAGAAAGAGATCGAATCTCTTTTACCTTTCACAAGTCAGGAATTCCATTTGCTGATATGAGGCTGAGGTCATCATTTCGATCCACACACATCCAGTCTTTATAGGAAGTCCACATGAAGCCTCGATTGTTGATCTAAAGTCCAGCAATTGAAAATCAGCACGGTATTCTAGTACTGTGCTAATCTTTCTTCGATGGTTGATCGTAAATCTTCTTCAAAATTTAGATCTTCCAATAATTAGAGGAGATGTGGAGGATTTTAGAGAGAGAATACTCCTCTAAAATCTCATAAAGAATAGAGGAAGAAGAGAACTAAAATTCCTAGAGAAGAACCCTTTCTTCTCTTCTCTTTTTCTCTCACCAGGATACAATAGTTGTGCCTTTACGAAGCTCCATGCTCAAAGCCATTTTTCCCCCAAGCTTTCCACATCCAAGCACTCTCTCTTAGATCTAAAACTTGTAGAAATTTTATATCCTAACTTCCTTTAAATAGAGAGTTATGATAGAGTCCTTGTCTAGGTCAAATACTTAGAAAGGTATGTCCAAATTGAGCAAACTTTAGGACACCCAAATCTTGGGTACTTCCTGCTTATTTTTTGGCATGGAAATCCTAAAAGTTGTGCATGAATGTTTTCTATTTTTCATAAAAAATTAAAGAAAAATCAGGTGGGTTGGCACCTCAAAGAGATAAGGAAAAGTGATGTGTCAAACTCTATCCAATAGAGTCCTAAGTCAAAATAACTTGTTTGTTTTGATCTATTTCATAACTAATTTCCTTCTAGAAATGTGGGAGTCTCTAGGGATGAGAAATTCCATGCAAATTCTAAGAACAATTGGCGTGGACTGGTTTGGGAAGCAAGATGGTGCAAGGTGGAAGAGTCTTAGTCACACTTGGACTTCTAGTTTTGACTTGATCCAACTTATTATTTAAATCCAATTAAATCAAAACTCATGAAACTAAATTAAGGCTTATCTTATTCCAACTAAAAGTTTAATTAAATTAAATTAAATCAAATTTAAATCAAATTTAAATTTTAATTAAATTAGAAATTAGGTGCACACAAGTTCTAATTGAATAAGAATTTATTCTCTTTTACAATTGATTTATCTAATAAACCAATTACAGTTGATCTAATCAAGTTCAAATTAAATTTAATTAAATCTTATTCAATTAGACTCAATCTCAATCCTTTGGCTTAATTAAATTAAGCCAATTAGCAATTCTATTGCTAATTGATCCTCCTGCAACACTTGCACTAGGTCAAACATCAATCATATTGATTGTTTGATCCTAAAATAATTTTTAATCATTAATCTACCATCTGATTAGATTGAGATCTCTAATGTATGTGATCCTATAGATTCGAACCTAAGTCAGTAGCATAAAAATAAATTTTTATTCCAATCGAAGAGACCATCCAGCAATGGTACCCGACGATCAGATAGATTGAATGTGTAAAGCAAAATTCTTAGAACCCATACGGATATGATTTTTGTATAATTTATCTTTTTGACCTAAATGCTTATAGGATAACTCAAGATTTAATTATCAATCTTGATTAGATCATCCATATTGTATTTTAAAATACCAAATCCATCTCATTGATTATCCTGGCCAAGATTTTGCCAAATTGAAATACAACAATGCATTTTCTCCAAACTCTTGGAGTGGTCAATCAAATCTTGATCACTCACTAACTTCATAAGTACTTGATTGTGCCTAAAAATCTTTCATTACTAAATTAAAAATTTGGATAGTCCAACACCAAAGTACAGTGAGTTCCTTGCAAGCCACCATGACGATCTCAGGTCTAAGGGACACTTATACCCATATTCCATCAGAGTAATTCTCGATAGTAGAATGCTCTAAAGTTGGTCATATTCAGTGATGATGTACCCCTACATCTCATCTATTTGCTATACTAGTATCTCTACACTCCTTGGTTAAGAGGATAACCAACCTATATGGAACACAATGACCTACACTCGATAAATATTATCGTCCTAGTTAACAACGTATCATTTGGTCGTGAATAATTTAAGAACTAATCGATAAATTCTCTCTTTATTGAAACTAAATAGTTCTAAGAACTTTATCACAATATGGAGTTCATTAGAAGATGTAAACTTATGATGAAAATTATCTGAATAAAATTTTATTTAATAATAAATTATTTATATTTATAAAATAGCACAACCATCAATAGGTTGATGATTGACTTTGGGATATATTTTTTCATAGTTTTTAATTGGAAGCTACTCATATTGATGAGTCTTTGATGAGTTAATGGCATATCCCTATCACCAATCTTACTTACCTGGCTATCCTGGTCGATTGTATTTTGAATAGATCACTTAATAAATTCAAGCTGACCCATGTCACTAAGGTTGATCAGTGTGACTAATCTAGGTGCCAATCAACTAGATAAGTCCTTCTTAAGACTTGGTGAAGTCAGTCAGAGGATTATTGAATCTGGTTGATCTTCTTTTTTCTCTTTTGAACAACTTAATAAATCCTATAAATTATTAGATCCATAAAATAAAATTATTATGGGGATGATAAGATCATTGCCTCTCATTAAGTTAGATGATAATGGGTCTATTAGTTTGATGATCATTGGAGGTCCAAAGATTTAATGCTCATCTGCTGTTGAAATTATCATTCATAATATGAAAACTTAGTAGCTCTCTCCGACGGATTGTTGGGTTGGCTGGCCAAAGTCAGGCCTAATCATTTATTTGTTAGATGCTTTCAATTGATCATGTTAATGGTTAGACCCAACCAGAACTTGCAGAGAAGAATAAAGTCAATTGAAAAGGCTCTTGGGGCAAAATCAAATACTAGAAATTATTTAGAGAAACAATTGGTTGAAAACCTACCCATTGATGCACATGGATGGGTGGCCAAAGTCGGGCTTGTGTGTAGTCGGTGTTGATTCTAGTGCCCGTAAAGAAATTAGAGTAATTCCTCGAATTGAAAGTAGAGGCTATCAATTTATATAATATAGTGGGAGGACCTTTAGACTAAAGTCCATGTCTTTATGATTAAAATGATTCATATACTAATAAGGCTCTTATTTTTCTTTTAGATATGGCTGATTCTTTATCTCTTCATTTGTTGTTAGACAATGAAAAATTATCGAGACCCAACTTCGATAGCTGGTATTGAAAGCTCAAGATTGTCTTGGAGCACGAATGGATCCTTTATGTGATAATGGATCCAACACTTGAGGAGCCCACACCGAACATGTATAGTACGATCAGACACACTTATTAAAAGTGGCTCAATGAGCACATCACTATTTGATGCATTATGCGGGCGATGATGAGCAATGAATTCAACCACAAATTTGAGAATGCATAGCCTGAGGACATGTTTTACGTGTTGCAAGAATCTTTTGGCACTCTAGATGACATTGAGAGGCACAAGACTAGTTATGCTATTTTCAATGCTAAGATGAAAGAGGGGGCATCAGTCACAGATTAGATACTATACATGATCGAGATAATCGAGTGCTTGAGCAAACTTGGATTTTTCTTGCAAGAGTAGCTTAAGAAGGATGCAATATTGAATTCGTTGTCCAAATCTTATCTTCCTTCTCTCAGTCATTATAAAATGATGTAGCTTTTAGTGAACTACCATAGTTTATTGGGATTGTTGTAGACTTTTGAGAAGGATCACCAGCTCCAGAAGGAGATGGTGAATTTAATGGAAGGGTCTTCTTTTGATTATCAACCCTTTGTGAAAGGAAAGAAGAAGAACAACAAGAAGAAGAACAAGAAGGTGCAAGTGCTATGATATCTCAACCAAGTCAAACCAAGAAGCCCAAGTTTGACCAAAGTCAGATAGAGTGCTTCTACTATAAGAAGAAGGGGCACTGGAAGAGAAATTATCCTCTATACATTGCCTCACTGGACCTAAATAGGCCGAATAAGAGAAAGAAGCAAGCTATTGTAGGATAGGGTATTTATATGATAACACCTTATATTTTTTTTATTTATAATTCTACTATCTGGGCATTGGATACCAGTAGTCCTATTAACATATGCAATTTATTTCAAGGACTTTAGGTCAATAGAAGATTTGGAGATGACAACAGATTTCTAAATAGTAGAGATGGAAGATCAGTTCCAGTTCTAGCTGAAAAAATTGCAGGATTGGCCTAATTGAATCAAAGCTTGCAGTGGAATTTAAAATTTTTTAATCAATGATCTGATCAGATCTAGGAGTTTTTAGATCTGATTTGATGATTTGAAATAAAAATTATAAAATAGGAATCAAATACCATCTGTTGCAAGCGAACCGTTCACTTGCTACAATGATCTGAAGGCTATTCGAGGTTCTGACTTGAGCTGTGCACATGCCTAGCTTCTACTAGTATTTACTTGAATCGGATTTAGAGGTCTTCTTCTTCTAAATCTAATCTCAAAAAATCAGATCATGAAACTCCTTGGTGTGCCTTCGATCCGATCTCCGACAGCAATCCAATCGACACACGATCGGGACTTCTTCGACATGGTCTTGCACTGGCAGCACTTCAACACTCGGAGGGTTAATCGCCCAACACTTGGGCATTTAGAAGAGGGAGAAGAGAAGGGAGACGAGGCATGGAGGAGAATAGATAGGGTCTGGGCATGGAGAATCTGATGGCCAAACCCTTTGGCCTGACTATCTATTTATAGACAAACCAAATACTTAGAGTTCTAGGGGTTCTAGACTTTGAACGGGTCAAAGCTATGAAGCAAAAGGACTCTTCATGAAACCCCATGCCCCACTTATGAGTTTTATGGGTTTTTGTCACACAAATTCCCATGGAAATGTGCACCATACTCTTATTTGCATAAGGGTGTTGGCATAGATAATTTTAGCTAGGAGTATGAACTCTTTCAAAATCGTTTGACCTATTCAATTTAATTTGAATGGGCAACCTCCTAACTCCCTTATCTCTATCCACCAGAGGCACATGCTAGGATGGGGTGTGCACCCTCTCTCTCTCTCCAAAAACTACCTGGGATGCGTGCCCCAAGAGAAAACTTCAGGGGCGTGCACCTCTCCTTTCTTTCTTGCATAAGACTTGGTCAAAGGGGTCTTGTCTTGATGGTCCTCATCTGAGACCAGGACAAGGATTGATTTGACCAGGACAAGGTCTGATCTCATTAGGACAAGATCCAGTTAGATTAGGATAAACCTATATAGGATTTTTGGATGAGCCAAATTCAATTTGACTAAGATTAGATCAACTAGAAAGTCCAAAGGAGGAGAAAGTTAGGTTCAATCATGTGCTAGCATGATTTTTTTGAACCTAATTGGATCTAATCTAAATTAATCAAACCACATGAGCCCAATTAGTGAAATTTAGATCCAAACCTTTGTTTGTATAATCTAGTTTGGTTCAATTCTATATGATAATAGGATCTCTATCATCTCCATCATCGAAATACCTTTTGATCGATCAGAACTTTTTTTGATTTGCCCAATTAGAATCGTTGATCATCAAGATAATTCTAATTGATTCCAAAATTTACTAGTGACACCTAGTAGTATGTGGTGGCAATCCATCAAAATTAAATATGAACATTTCGATGTAGCCAACTATGTGATTGGATTCTTCTATCATGAGCTCCGATAGGATCTAGGTCAAGGTAAACTCGTCAGACCTAATACCTATCATATGATTGAATCATTCAAATCAAGTCCGATGTGAAATCCTAATAGAAACTTCTTTCTATTATTTTACATTGCCATGGGCATGGGCTTTAGGATTCAATCTCATGATCATCATAGGACTACTTTTCTATCGAGATTGATGGATCCCATCTTGGTGCGATCTAATTTCTATAATGAACATACTATAGCCAACATACATCTTAAGATTCTAAATGATTAGGAGACCGAGTTATGGTTTAATCAAACTATAACACCCTTAAGGTGAACTATCGATGCACCTCAGATCAAAGAACCAGATATACAACTACAACATTGACTAGTCATCGACGAGAAGGTAGACTCTCTTATGATTGTTCGAGATAGTCACGTTCAGTGCCTTTGTTCTCAACAAGTACCTATACTCTTGCTCTGATCTTTATACTATAGACTCAAGACTCATCTACCTTAAGAAATATTGAGAATAGTGTCCCAAAGTCAATCATTAATCTATTGATGGTTGAGCTAAATTCCTATATTTGTATATGAATTATAAAAGAATAAAAATTATTTTGATATTTTTTATCATAAATTTTTTCATCTTCTAATGAACTTCTATTTTATGGTGAAGTCCGTAGGACTATTTAGAATTGATAAAGGAGGATTTGTTATTTAGTTCATAAATCTGTTGACAACCAAATG
Source organism: Cocos nucifera (assembly GCA_006176705.1). Taxonomy (NCBI): domain Eukaryota; kingdom Viridiplantae; phylum Streptophyta; class Magnoliopsida; order Arecales; family Arecaceae; genus Cocos; species Cocos nucifera. Next base: position 504,543 of record QRFJ01000409.1, read on the forward strand.
ATACCTTGTTACTAAGGATGATGACTTTTATCGAGTGTTGATCATTGTGTGCCATATGGATTGATTTTTCTCTTAACCAAGAAGTATAGAGATACTGGTATGGCATGCAGGTGAGATGTAGGGATACATTTAAACCGATTGTGATAAATTCTGGAGCTTTTCTATTATCAAGATTTGCTCTGATGAAATATGGGTATAAGTATCCCTCCAACCTAAGATCACCATGATGACTTCTAAGCAACTCACTATGTTTTGGTGCTAGACTATCCAAACTTTTAATTTAGTGATGGAAGGTTTCTAGGCACAGTCAAATACTTGAGAAGTCAGTGTATGAATCAAGATGGAATTGACCACTTTGGTTTAGGAGCTATGTTTAATTATATTTTAATTTAGCAAAATCTTGGCTAGGATAGTCCTAGTAAGGAGTCATAGGATTGATTGCATTGAGACATAATTTGGATATATTTATCAGGGTTGATAGCTTAACTCGGAGTCATCCTATGCACAGAGGTCAAAGGGATGAATTATATGATAACCATATTTGCGTAAGTTCTAAATATTATGATTGTGACTATTCAATCTATTTGGACATCTAGTACCATTACTAGATGGTCACTTCAATTGGTATAAAAAATGGTTTCTATGCTACTGGCTTAGGTTCAAACCTGCAGGATCATACATACTAGAGGTTCTTAGTTGATCTGATGGCTAGTAAAGAGTTCCACTAGATTGAAACTCTATCGTCAAGAGTCTCACTAGATTGGAACTCTTCGATCAAGAGTCCTACTAGGCTGGGACTCTAGGTTCTACCGATCTAGGACTCTGTGATCATGAGTTTCACTTGTTTGGGACACTAGGATCAAGAGTCCCACTAGTTTGGAACTCTTCAATCAAGAGTTTCATTTTGATGGGACTCTATTATCCGAACATCCATCAAATTTAGACTCTATATTCATGAGAGATTTAATTAGTAATTTTATTGCTAATTAACTAAATTTAATTGAATAATGATTTTTGGTTCATGTCCAATTGAATTAGATTTAGTTTGGTTTAACCCGATTAGGTTATGAGATGACCTAATCGCCAAGAAGGTTTGATCTCTGATTTAATCAAGGGTTGGGCTTGATCAATTCTTAATTTTATGAGAATATAATTAAGCCTAATAAAGCCTAAATTTGTTAGGTTTAATCTAGTTTAATTAGGCCTATGTTGCCCAGCTATGCAATCCAAGAGGTGGGGGTGGGGGTGAATTGGATTTTTAAAATTTTAAAGCTAATTTAAAGATATCAAGATTAAATAATGATATGCAAGACGTATCTATGAAGCAGTTTAGGTTAGAAAAAAATATAAAAGACTAGAGAGCAAGAATTTAACAAACTAAGAAAACAAAGATAGTAAGCACACCACAAATAAGCAAGATTTATAGTAGTTCGATGCTTCCCTTGCACCTACATCCACTCTCCAAGCTCCTACTTGGAAATTAAAATCTATTAACCATATTCAAACTGAATACACTATTGAAAACCTCCAATCCAAGCTATCTCAAACTAGAACACTTATTTTTTGGGTACAAGCCAACTGTTGCCCAGAGGTAGCAACCCAAGAGGGGGGGTGAATTAGGTTCTTATAAAAGCTTTGGCCAAATTTAACTCTAAGCAATTATGTGCTTTGATTTTAATCTAAGTGGTGAAGATGAGATGTGTATAATATGAGCAGTAGAATTAAGATAACAAAATCAAACTATGAAAGTAAAGTAAGAATTATAAGCATGCAAAGTATATAGAGAGATAGAAGAAAAAAGTACAATACAAACATATAAAGATTTATAGTGGTTCGAAGCAACTCGCTCCTACGTCCACTCTCCAAGCTTTCCTTGGAAATTTCACTATAATCTACCCTTGATTATAGTGTGCTTGTTTTTTCAGGCTCATAAACAAACCTAGTTGGTTTTCATAGGAGCACCAACCAAAACCTAACACCATTAGTTTTTTGGGTTCACTAACAACCCAATTAGTTTTTTGGGATCACCAACCAAAATCTATAATATCCAATTCTGGGCATGGATGGGCCTAAACTCTAAGTTTCTTTCCTCCAAGGAAACTTGTAATGAAATAAAAAAATATAAGTAAAATTTTAGTATAATATAAAAAATAGAGTATAAGCTCTTTTAAATCCTAAGGAACAAGCCGATAATGTGCTCGATTGAAGCTTGACTTTTCTTCAAATTATGCTTGAGAGAATATGAAAGATGTTGGAGAAGATTGCTTTGAAGGCTCGCTGAAATCTATGCACAACACTCCTCTCTTTTCTCTTTTCTTTGGATATTCAATGTTCCTCACAAAATCTGAAAGATTCTCTCTCTAAATTCCTTAATCTCTTTCTTCTATTTTTTCAATTGATTCTCCACCTTTAAATATCTTTAGAGAAGGTTGGAGTGAGAGTTCTTAGCCATTAAAATCTTTGAAATATTTGTTGGGGTCGAAAAATAGTCGTTGAAAAACTATCCATTGAAGGCCATCCACGTAGATCAAGACCTCTTGATTTTTCACGAGACCACTCATCAGATTTCGAGACCTCTCAATTTTTCATGAGACATCTCACCAGAACCACGAGACCTCTTGAGAAATTTGCAAAACCTCTCTCTCTCAGAGCATAAAAATGAAGTTTCTGTCTCCTGAGAATAAGATGTCTCGAGTTCAATTCAAAACTTTCCAAGACTGTGCCAAAATACTATTTCATTGTGCCAGACCAATCGAGAGCTCTCAAAAAAAATTTGAGACATCTCAAAAAATTATGACTTCATTTTTCTTCAATGTTTGACCTTCCAAACTTGAGTTTCCTAGTCCCAAACTCTTTTAAACATAATTGCTTCCTTCAATTTTAATTTCTCTTCTTTCAATCATACTTTCTTCATACCAAGCCATCCAAATATATGTGAATTCACTCTTTTAAGTATTTTCGCATGGCATCTTGAGAGAATTTATTTTTAAGATAAATTCTTCATTTTGGATACTTGAAAAGTCCTACACATATTTTTGAAATACATGATTAAATATATAATATACTCAATATTTTAGAATCATCAAAATCAATCTCACGATCAATAATCTCCCCCTTTTTGATGATGACAAAATCTTGAGTATATGCACAATAAAAGCAAATAATGTATTTCTATGCATTTTGCTAAAAAGTATCATGAAGTATAGATTAAACACATAAATGAGTACTTCATGAATGTTCTCAATTATTCTTTTGGTTCATTGCACATATTTTAAATACTCATAAAAAAAATATTTTAATTCATATCAGTGAGTTTAAGTTTTCGTTTCAAGCATCAATACAATTTATTGAGTTTCTTCAAGCATATACTCAACATTCCTCTCTCCCTTTTTGATAGCATCAAAAATCTCATGAAAAAGAAATAAAAAAATAATCATCAAAATCAATAATATGATTGTGTCAAAGTAAGAATTGCATTAAGTTCAGAAAATTAATTTATATGAGTCATCAAAATCGACATCAAAGCATTAAATTGAGAGATGTATTAAATTCATGAAATCAATTTAAATGAATAATCTCCCTTTTGAAAATTTATCATTTGACTCAAAATAAGTTTCAAATATTTATTTTAATTTTAGAAATTAGCTTGAATTTAAATATTATATGCTTTCCCTCTTTTTGAATGAATATGATCTTTATTCAGATTTTTAAATATGCACTTTTAAGTTTTAAGATGAATAGAGCTTTGCAAAATATTTGAATATGAAATCAAGCATAATATATACTTTAATATTCTAACTTTTCTTTTCTTAAAACATTTTGGTCAATTAGATTTGAAAAGGATAAGTATCGAAAATGTATCGAGCAAAGTAAAATAAACAGTGTCAAAGCATAAGATAGTCACATTTTCAAATTCATTGCTTTGAGTAAAATATAATTTTAAAATAAATAATTCATAAGAATTTTGCAATGCACATGGGAAATTTAGGATCAAATTTGAATTTTTAAATGGATTTCAAAATTTATTTCTTGGAGTAAGAATATGTTTTCAAATTAGTTAAAATTTTTTTAATCAAATCAAGTTAGAAAATATCTCTCCCCCTATTTTTCATACTTATAGCAAGATTAATTTACTTTTCAACTTTCTTTACTTCTTTATTTCAAATCAAGCAAATTCAACATGAATTTAACCACTAAATTTAGATTTTTAAAATTTAAAATATATTTTTAATTTCAAAGGCCTCTTTTATTAAATGATTACTCCTTTAATATTTTCTTCCCCTTACTTTAATAAACAAAGTTATTTCTTTGAAAGATTTTCTTGATACCAATTAAACTATGTTTTAGATCAAATCATGATTTTCTTAGTTCAATACCTTTTAAAGATTAATTTGCAAATTCAGCTTGATACCAATGATTTTAGTTTTAAATTAAATCAAGATGAATTGATTCAAATTAAATAGTTTAAGGATTTAGAATGATAAATCAATTTGAATTGATATCAGCAAATTAGTTAAGATAAATCATAAATAAATTTTCAGTCATTCTTCAAAAAGATTATTTCTTTATTTTCATAAGAAATATCAAGCAATTAGGTTCAGAAAAGGTATGTATTTTTGAATTTATTTCAAATGATATCATATCAAACATATAGCTGTATAAAATCATATTTGAAACAAAGACATTCTTTTCTTTTTGCCAAAAGATAAATCAATCAAATACATGACAAATAGTGAGCTATTTGATATCAATTACTTAAAACTAAAGTTTTTTTTAAAAGTTTAGCTTTGAAGATAAATGATAACTTTCTTGAAACATCTTGTTAGATATCGTCTTCAAAAGATTCAAGAAGATCATAAAAAATAATCAATTTAAATAAGATCAAATCAAGAAAAAATTGGATGAAGGCTTTATGTATTCAATTCAACTAAGAAGTTTTGAAATCCTTAGGGGTTAACCTAAGACATAATTCAAATTAACAGTTCAAGTACTTGATATTGTATAAATTGAATGTCTTATTTTCAAGTACTTAAGTCATGCACTTTTTAGGAGAATCTTAATATTGATAAGTACCATAAATTCACCAATAAAAGTATTAATTTATAAATTAATTTATATTAATTTTTAAAAATTAATGATCAATTCATATATATTTTTAAGAAATTAATATTTTTATTATTTAAAAAAATAATTAAAAAATAATAAAAATTAAAAAATAAAATTTTATTATCAATGGAAAGAGCTCATTTTTTTGATCACAACAAAATAAATTTTGAGCAAAACAAAGCTAAAATGGAGAAGATATGAATTTCTAAAGAAATAAAATAAATAAAAATTAAATGAAACATAATATATGGCTCAGTCGGCTCAAGCCGCCGTGCCATATCAGTCAGCACATCCAAATGCGTCGAGCCAAGCTGACAAGCCAGCGTGCCAAGCCAACAATGCTAGCCGACTCAGCCATGGAAGCCATCAGTCGGTCCACGATCCAGGCATGGACCTCCAGCTTAGTACAAATTGGTGAATCACGTAGCGACACGTGGTGGACCTAGACCCTTAGAGGGTTCATAGAAAATCTATCATGGTTCATAGGGCATTTTGGATTTTTCACTTGACGACACCAGGTGCTGATTCATTGTGGTGTGCGGTGCAGTCGATCCATGCGATCCATGGAAATAGTAATTATGCGATTGGACGGTTGCAGTAGCTTACGGTCAAGATCAGATGGTGGAGGTTTAAAACCAAATTTGATTCGAAATCAGCTTCATGCGGATCGCCATCCAACGACAACGCTCGATCTAGGGGATGATCCGATGATGGAGAGAGCTCTCGATGGTGATCAGGACTCCAAACGCACGATCAGCGATTAGATTTTCTCCATCAATATGCAATCAATGGTTAGAATTTAATCCGACCTGATCTGGACTGATATGCATCTAATTTTGGCATTTTTTGGATCATTTGATCCATATCTGATGGCCAAATTTCATCCAGAGCAACAGAATTCATCCATGACTCCTTTTAATCCGATTTTCACTTGGATTTCTCCATATTTTGACGATCAAAAACCTCCTTAGTCCCACATTGCCTGCAGAAAAGTCTCCAGCCTTCCAACACCTATAAATAAGATCCCAGGCCTCTAGAGTTCATAATTTTCGATTAAGGTGAAGCTTTGGTACAAGATGAAGCCAAGCTTTGAATTAGAGGCTGCTTCAAAGCAACGGGTGTCGAGAAGAAGAGCTGGGCCAATGCCAATCCAAGATCAGAGATTCAGCCTATTTTAATTTTTTTTTAATGTATTTAAATTATGAACTTTTTAATTAATGCAATATTTATTTTCATATTTTTTAATTTTATGCTCTTTATTTTGGTTACAATTTAATTTCTATATTTTAATTATTACTTTTTATTTTATTGCAAGTAGATGCTAAGATCTCACTAGTAGATCTTAGTACCAAGTTTAAATTTCTACATCTTTTAATTTTTGTCTTTTATTTTCCGACTTCATTTTTTATTTTAAAACTCTTTTCAAATCTTTTTCTTTAAAAAAATTAAAGATTTTAAAATAAAAACACTACCTTTTCTGTGGATTCGATCCGACTCACTGCTAGCTACGTATTTTTAATTATTTTAAAAAGTTGAATTAAACTAATAAATATGGTGTCTTAACGATAACATCACGATCTTATCAAATTTTTGGTGCAGTTGCCCAAGAAGGATTGGATGCTATTTTTTATTGATTTCTTTAATTTTTTTATAAATTAATTATTAATAAAATTTTAATTTTTTAAATTTTCTATAAATATTGCTTACTAGTTTTTTCTTCTTTATTTTGTAGAAAAAAACCAAAGAAAATAAAAAGATTAGGACAAGAAGGAAGCTTTTAATCCCACTTGGTGAGATCAATTCTAATCCAAATTCTCTTTTCTTTTTATTTATTTATTTATTTACTTTATTTTCAAATTAATTTAAAAAATATCCATTTAAATCTAATTAAAAGCTTCATGATAAGATTAGAAATCCTAACTATTTAGAGCATGCATCATATCAGTTTTATTTTTATTTTTATTTTTTTTGGTGATTGCTGGAGGCAAGGTAAGCCTTTCAGAATTTAATTAGTTGCATGCATCTAGTTTAAATTACATAGAACCCTTTGATTGAAAATTTTTAATGCATATTTATATTAAACCAAATTAAGGGTACAACTCAATTAAATAAGATAAGGTAGAGATTTGATCATCCTTCCTTGGCCCATAAACAATCAACCAGCATCTTGCATTGACCTAAGTCTTTAATTTTAAAATCAATTAGACATCAGTCCTAGGAGCTCGAGCTCAATAGGACAAGAAATCCTAAGAGTTGAACCAGGTTAGGATTAGTCAATTTGGCTGGTGTCTAGGAAAGTGGTTCAGAGATGACTGGACCCAAAGGAAGGTGATTTCTAATTGATTTTGTTAGCTTACCTGGCCAAGCATAATTGGTGTCTAAGGCAAGCAATGGGAGGACTCCCACCAACCTTACATTTACCTGGCCAGTTGATTGGCTGATCCTACACTTGGAGTGCTCGAAGGCTGACTTGGAATAGTTAGGAGCTATCTAAGTCTAGGCTGATCTCAGGTTAGGATTAATTTATTTGAAACTTATTTAAAAATAAAATTTTTTACTTTAGGTATTTTCAATCTCTATTGCCCTGACATAAGGTTGCCCTAGCATAATGGAAAGTTATGTTGCATGGTTGTCCTAGGGTATGAAAAGATTGAATTAACTCAGAACTTAAAAAGAGAGTTAAAAAAAATAAAATTAAAAAAAAAGATTGAGGATATTGAGAATATAGTGAATTCTCCAACACCCATATGGAGAAGAATTTTAGATCAACTAGTCAAAATGGATTTAGTTCCTATTTCAAATTCTACAACCTTAACATCCATAATGGATTTAGCAAATCAGCCTCAACCTCAAATCCTTAAGGACTTATGTTATCTAGTTGGTTCCGTCCAACTCTCTTATATCAGATTGCCCCAACCCATAATAAACAACTTTGAAATTAAACCTCAAATCATTAACATGCTTCCAAAATTCACGAAAATAGAGGATGCATATATATTTATTAGGGAATTTGAAGAGATTTGTGCAACCATGAAACTACAACAATTGTCAGAGGATGAAATCAAACTGAGATTAATCAATTTTGCCCTTAAGGATAATGCCAAAAAGTGGCTTTATAGTCTTTCAAATCAATCTATCATGATCTGGGAGGGCTTTGTTAGAATATTCTTAAAAAAATATTTTTCTCATCATAAAATAGCTAGAATTATAAATGAAATAAACCAATTCTATCAACTAGCTAGTGAATCATTTTAGAAATATTTCGATCGATTCAAGAACCTCTTGACCCAATGCCCACACCATGGAATAGAAACTTGGAGGCTATGCCAAATAATTTATGATGGATTAGATTCAAATTCCTGTATAATGCTAGAGTCCATGTGCTAGGGATAATTTATATATAAAGAACCAAATGAAGCCTGGCAATTTCTAGAAGACCTAGCCGAGAAAAGTTTATAATGGGAAACAACTAGGAAACAAAAAAAATCCATACCTTCAAGAGGTGGAATATACCAAATTCAAACCTCCCTAGCTGTAGAAGCCAAAATTACAACTTTGACATGTAGGTTAGAGGCCTTAGAACTTCAGAGACCAACCAGTGTGAACCAAGTATTTGCACCCATGTGCAATGGGTGCAATGTACTAGACCATGTCCTTGAAGAATGTCCCCTCCCAATGAACCAATTAGATAGTGGATGTGCACAAGTGAATGCCATATATCAAAGACCGTTGAACAATCCCTATGCACCCACTTATAACCCAATTTGGAGGAATTATCCAAATTTTTCATGATCATAAAATCCAAATGTAGGCGATCCAAGTTTCAATTAGTAGAACCTAAGGCCTAATCCTGTGATAAACATCCTGCCATCACCAGGCTTTAATATTAATGAAAAGAAACTTAGCTCTTTAGAAAAAAGCCTGGAAGCCCTAGCCAAATCTAATGCTGACACCAATGCCACCTTAAGCAATTTTATGCAAACCACGGGCCAAATTTTGAATTCAAATTCTCAAGCCATAGCCCACTTGAAAATGCAAGTGAGTCAGCTAGCATCTACCATAAGTGAATGTGAATGAGGTAGGCTACCTAGCCAATTTGAGCCCAACCTAAGGAATCAAAATGGTAGACCATCCCAAGGAAATCAGGTTAATCAAATTAATGCTATTCATTTCTTAAGATCAGAAAAATAAGTGGATAATAAGGTAGATACACCAGACACTAGAGAAGACCTGAGTGCTGAGTTTGTTGAGCCACCCAATGAACAATCTACCTGACAAACTCAAGCTTCTGAAATTGATAGTGCACCAAACTAGATGCCCACAATCTCTAGAGCTCCTTTTTCGAATCGATTAAGGTCTAATGAACAATCAGAATATTTAGACAAAATGTTAGAGGTATTTAAGCAAGCTTAAGTAAATATTCCTTTACTAGGCATGATCCAACGAGTTTTGACTTATGCCAAATTCTTAAAAGATCTTTACACCAAGAAAAAGATGACTAATGTACCAAAGAGAGCTTTCTTAGTAGTAAGTGTGAGTTCATATTTATTAAGTCATATGCCTATAAAGTACAAGAACCCAAGGTCTCCAACAATTTTATGTGTCATAGAAGAAACCCACATTGAGAAGGCATTACTTGATTTAGGGGCTAATGTAAATATTTTGCCCTATTCAGTTTATGAGCAATTAGGATTGAGAAAGCTTTAGCCAACAGGGATCATGTTACAACTAGCAGACCGATCTTTTAGGATCCCTAAGGGAATGGTAGAAGATATTTTGATTAAGGTTGGAAATTTTATCTTTTCAATTGATTTTGTCATTTTGGAGACTGAGCCAATATCAAATCCTAAGGGTCAAATTTTAGTGATTTTAGGAAGACCATTCCTAGCTACTGCTAATGCTGAAATCAATTGTTGGAATGGACTTATGAAACTATCTTTTGGAAACATGACTATTGAGCTAAATATTTTTAATTTGGAACAGGAATCTACCAAGCATGCTAATGTAAGTATAGTCCAAGATGAAATTTATGAATCCATAGACATTAGTGATGAGGAAGTCGATCTTGAATGTAGTATCTGGCCAACCCATGAATATGAGAACCTAGATAAAATACTTGAAGATAATAAAAATAGCCAAAGATGGGAGCCTCCCACTGAACCATTCATAGAAATGACTAAACCATCACCTGAGTTATCAAAAGAAGTGGCACCAAAAGTAGAGTTGAAACCCCTCCCTGAGCATCTCAAGTATGTATATTTAGGTCTAGAGAAAACCTTGCCTGTAATTGTTGCATCGGACCTAAATCCTAACTAAGAGGAAAAATTATTAGCGATCTTATAAGAAAACTGAGAAGCAATAGACTGGACCATGGCAGAGATTAAAGAAATAAGTCCTTCCATAGTTCAACATAGGATACACCTAGAGGAAGAGGCTAAACCAACTCGAGATGCCTAAAGAAGATTGAACCCAGCCATGAAGGATGTAGTCAAAAATCAAATTCTGAAGTTGTTGGATAATGGAATTATTTACCCCATTTTTGATAGTTTGTGGGTAAGCCTTGTACAAGTGGTACCGAAGAAATCTAGGATAACAGTAGTCCAGAATGAAGCTAATGAACTTATCCCAACTAGGACCCAAACGGGGTGGAGGGTCTGTATAGATTATAGAATCATTCATGCAGCTATAAGAAAAGATCACTTTCCTTTTCCATTTATTGATAAAATATTGGAAAAGTTAGCCGGACAAGAATTTTACTATTTTCTAGATGGATACTTTGGTTATAATCAGATCCCCATAGCCCCTAAAGATCAGAAAAAGACCACATTCACCTATCCATTCGGAACCTTTGCTTATAGGCGTATGCCATTTGGACTATGTAATGCTCCAGCAATCTTTCAGAGATGTATGATCAACATATTTTTCGATATGATTAAACGATTTCTAGAAATTTTTATGGATGACTGTTCTATCTTTAGACCTAGCTTCTCTAAATGCTTAAACCATCTAAGACTTATTCTAGGAAGATGTAAGAAGAAGCATTTAGTTCTTAATTGGGAAACTTGTCAATTCATGGTCAGAGAAGGTATAGTTCTTGGCCATGTAATTTCAAAGAAAGGAATAGAAGTTGGCAAGGCCAAAGTTGACCTGATTGCAAGTCTTCCACCACCCAAGATTGTTAAAAAAATTCATTCATTTTTAGGACATGCTGGATTTTATAGAAGGTTCATACCCGATTTTAGCAAAGTGGCTCGCCCTTTGATAAACTTGTTAGCAAAAAAAGCAAAATTTGAGTTTACTTCTAAGTGCCTTGAGTCTTTTAAATTTCTTAAAAAGGCACTCATTTCAGCCCCCATCATTCATCCATCTATCTAGACCAAACCTTTTAAGCTCATGTGCGATGCATCTGATCATGCTATAGGTGTAGTCTTAGGTCAAAAAATCAACAAGCTATTGAGAGTTATTTATTATGCAAGCAAAGCATTAAATGATGCGCAGCTTAATTACACCACCTGGAGAAGAAATTCTTAGCTATTGTCTTTGCCCTAAAAAAATTTAGGTCCTATTTGGTTGGATCTCATGTTATTGTCTATACTGATCACTCAGTCATTAGACATCTCCTAGCAAAGAAAGATGCTAAGGCATGTTTAATTCGATGGATCTTGCTCCTTCAAGAATTTGACCTAAAAATTAAGGACAAGAAAAGGATAAAGAATGCAGTTGCTGATCACTTATTTCAAATAATAGTTGCGCGATCTAACGAATCACCTATCAATGAGTATTTTCCAAATGAACAACTCATATCGATGTCCACTGAACCTTGGTATGTGGATATTATGAATTATTTAGCCATTAGTAAAGTGCCTTCTTATTGGACTAGTCAGGATAAACACAAATTCTTTTTCTAAGTAAAATATTTTATTTGGGATGATCCATATCTATTTAAACAATGTCCTGATCAGATAATTAGGAGGTATGTCCCTGATAATGAGGTTAAAAGTATTCTATCATTTTGTCATGACCAAGCATGTGGTGGTCATTTCGCATCTAAGAAGACTGCTGCCAAAGTACTTCAACGTGGATTTTATTGGCCTAATTTATTTAAGGATGCACATGTGTACTATAAAAGTTATGATCGATGCAAAAAAATGGGTTGGATTATAAAGAGAGATATGATGCCACTCAATCCAATCTTGGTAGTTGAAATTTTTGATGTCTGGGGAGTTGATTTTATGGGACCATTTCCGAATTCCTTCGAAAATGAGTATATCTTAGTGGCTATTGATTATGTTTCCAAGTGGGTAGAAGCTATTCCATGTAAGTCCAATGATAGCAAAGTGATCATTAAATTTCTTAAGAAAAATATTCTCTCTCACTTTGGTACTCCTAGAGCAATCATTAGTGATCGGGGAACACATTTTTGCAATCGACCCTTTACCACATTAATGAAGAAATATAATGTTACCCACAAGTTATCCACACCATATCATCCTCAGACTAGTGGGCAAGTTGAAGTGTCCAATAGACAAATCAAACAAATCTTGGAGAAAATTATTAATGCCAATAGGAAGGATTGGTCTGTGAAATTAGTTGATGCACTTTGGGCTTACCGCATTGCCTACAAGACCAACTTAGGAATGTCTCCTTATAGGATTGTGTTTGGAAAACCATGTCACTTGCCTATTGAGTTAGAACATAAAGCCATGTGGGCAATAAAGAAATTAAATATGGACCTAGACGTAGTCGAAAAACTATAGGAAGCTTCAGATTAATGAATTAGAAGAACTAAGAAATGAAGCTTACGAGAATGCCAAGATATACAAGGAACGGATGAAAGTATTTCATGATCAAGCAATTCATAGAAAATCTTTTATTCCTGGATAAAAATGTTTTTTTGTATAATTCAAGGTTACATCTTTTTCCTGAAAAGCTTAGGTCTAGATGGACAGGACCTTTCTTTGTTAAAGAAGTTTTTCCATACGGGGCTGTAGAGATTGAAAACCCAAGCAATGATGTTGTTTTTAAAGTTAATGGTCAATGATTGAAACCATTCTTGGAATTACTCATAGAATCTATGGAGGAAGCCATGGTTCTTTATGAACCAACATATCTCGGTTAGTCTATCATCACTGTTTATCTGACTGAAGACTTTAAACTTAGCGCTCTTGAGAGGCAACCCAGCTTCTTTTTCTCTAATTAGTTTTTTTTTTTAGCATTATCAGATCAAATAAGCTCCATTGAATAAGTTGGAGGGAGAATTTAAATTTTCAAAGGCATGTGCTGGATCAAAAATATAGTCAGGTGTATTCTTTCATGTTCTTTACTACATCCTTTATTTTTTTCTTCTTCATTGAGGATAATGTCAATTAAGTTGGGGGGAGAAAATAAAAGTTTTAAAATTTTAAGTTCTCAAAAAAGTTAGTATTTAGTATTTAGACATTTGATTATGCTTAAGAATCGAATTAAACTAATCATTTTTAAAAGAAAATTGATGCATAGATTAGAGAATCTATGAGATATTGAGGAATCAAGTATTAAGAAAATTCAATAAAGAGTTAAGTCTAGAACATAAAATTTTTTTCTTTTGATCATTTCTAATTTTTTCTACTAGCATCAAAGAAAAGTCTACTTTTTATAGTTTTTGTGTAGGATAATTATATGTTTCTTCATATAAAAAAGTTAAAATAAAATAGTTTTCAAGTATTTCTCATTGAGTAATCGGGCCTCTTTACCTAAGCAAGCATTGAGTTTCGCATCAAAAGATGGGAATGACAAAGAAGCTCATTATAAAGCTAGTCTTAACTCATAGCCTGTTTGATTCGAGCTAGTAAGCTCGAGGGATATTTTATACCTAGTGTTCTAAAGCCAATTGGTTTGGGAGTCATTGGCCCAAGACTCGCTACATGGATCAAATAGAAAGCTTAAGGGGTTAAGACACTCAATAGTGATACAACATTAAAAAAAAAAAATATTAATTTTCTATCAAGTAAACGAGTCTCGTTGCCTAAGTAAGCAATGATATTCGCATAAAAAAAGTGGGCAATATGAAAATAAAAATCAATAAATGAAGGGCGGAAGTAGCAATACACTTGCCTATATGAAAGTTTAGACTAATCAGAGATAAAGGTAGGACAATTTAGAAAAATTCAAAAAAAATAATATTTTTTACTTAATTTTTCTATTGATAAGTATTAATATCCTAATGATATGTCTCACTTAAGCTCTACTGAATATTAATGGCCATTTTGAAAACTGCTTAGGTAAAATTCGAAACTCTAAAGTTAAAAGATATTTAAAACTAAATTCTTTCTTTACTCGAGGATGAGCAAAACTTAAGTTGGAGGGTGTGATAAGTATCATAAATTTATCAATAAAAGTATTAATTATTAATTAATTTATATTAATTTTTAAAAATTAATGATCAATTCATATATATTTTTAAGAAATTAATATTTTTATTAATTAAAAAATAGAAAATAAAAAAATAAAATTTTATTATCAATGGAAAGAGTTTATTTTTTTTATCATAACGAAATAAGTTTCAAATAAAACGGAGCTAAAACGGACAAGATATGAATTTTTAAAGAAATAAAATAAATAAAAATTAAATGAAAAATAACATATGGCTCAGTCGGCTTAAGCTGCCATGCCATATTAGCCGGCGCATCCAAATGCACCGAGCCAAGCCGACAAGCCAGCAACACTAGCTGACTCAACCATGAAAGCTGTCAGCTGGTCCACGATCCAAGCGTGGACTGCCAGCTCAGCAGAAATCGGTGAATCATGGAGCAACACGTAGTAGACCTAGACCCTTAAAGGGTTCATAGAAAATCTATCATGGCTCAGAGGGCATTTTGGACTTTCCACTCGATGATAGGAGGCGCTAATTTGTTGCGATGTGCGGTGCAGCCGGTCCACACGGTCCATGGGAATAGTAATTGTGTGATCGGATGGCTGCAGTAACTTGCGGTCAAGATAGGACGGTGGAGGTTTAAAATCGAATTTGATTCAAAATAAGCTTCATGCGGATTGCCATCCAACGATAGTGCTCGATCTAGGGGATGATCCGACAGCGGAGAGAACTCCCGATGGTGATCAGGACTCCAAACACATGATTAGTGGCCAAATTTTCTCCATCAATGTACGATCAATGGTCAAAATTTAATCTGACCTGATCTAGACTAATACGCATCTAATTTTGGCATTTTTTGGATCATTTGATCCATATCTGACGGCCAGATTTCATCCAGAGCAATAGAATTCATTTAGGACTCTTTTTAATCCATTTTTCACTTGGATTTCTCCATATTTTGACGATCAAAGACCTCCTTAGTCCCACATTGCCTGCAGAAAAAGTCTCCAGCCTTCCAACACCTATAAATAAGATCGCAGACCTCCAGAATTTATAATCTTCGATCAAGGTGAAGCTTTAGTATAGGATGAAGCCAGGCTTTGAATTAGAGGCTGCTTCAAAGC
Organism: Cocos nucifera; assembly: GCA_006176705.1. NCBI lineage: Eukaryota > Viridiplantae > Streptophyta > Magnoliopsida > Arecales > Arecaceae > Cocos > Cocos nucifera. The sequence goes on from QRFJ01000409.1 coordinate 520,125, forward strand.
AACGAGTGCCGAGAAGAAGAGCTGGGCCAATGCCGATCCAAGATCAGAGATTCAACCTATTTTAATTTTTTTTCTTTATGTATTTAAATTATAAACTTTTTAGTTAATGTATTATTTATTTTCATGTTCTTTAATTTTATGCTCTTTATTTTTGTTGCAATTTAATTTTTGCACTTTAATTATTACCTTTTATTTTATTGCAAGTAGATGCTAAGATCAAACTAGTAGATCTTAGTACCAAGTTTAAATTTCTACACCTTTTAATTTTTATCTTTTATTTTTTGACTTTATTTTTGATTTCAAAACTCTTTTCAAATTTTTTTCTTTAAAAAAATCAAAGATTTCAAAACTAAAACACTACCTTTCCTGTGGATTCGATCCAACTCACTGCTAGCTACATATTTTTAATTATTTTAAGAAGTTAGATTAAACTGATAAATACAGTGTCTTAATGACAACATCGCGATCTTATCAAATATCTAAGCATTTTATGGGAAAATATCAAATTTTTTTTTTTTTTTGGTTTAACAATTTAAACATTCATATTCAATAAGCATCTATTAACTTAAATTTATTAATTATAAAATTGATATGGAAAGACTTAAAATATTATGCTGAATTTTAAAATAAACCATTTTATCCATAGCATGATATATATAGGAGAGCATATTATTCTTTAAAATCAAAACATTCAATAACATGATATGAATTCATTGCAAGTATCAAAATCAATCCATTAAACATAAGAAGTATTTCAAGCATGGAATTTTATATGCAAGCATATTAATTAAAGGATTCATTCAATCAAAAAGATTTTAACAATCATTGATGGTATCATGAAAAAAAAGAGGTTTAGATTATACCAACAATCATCATCCATCATCTTGACATCTAAGGAATCCAAATAAAGATGTTTTTCTCTTTTAAAAGCATTGGATCCTTGGTAAACATGCAAGATCACTTCAAAACTTTTGGTATCCAAGCTATCTTGGGTCCATAGGAGTTAGTATTTAAGGTTCTTTTTGGAACCTAAATTTGTCTTATTAAGGTTTGACCAATTTTTTTAAAGTTGCATTCCGAAATCTTGTGGCCAATTTGATTACATTTAAAGCACTTAAAGGAATGATCTTTGATGGAAGCTCTTGTAAAAATACCTTTTGTAGTTTGCTATTTTCTTGAAGTATTAAAATCGATTTCTATTTTATTGAAAATAGCCCCATTGGATTTTACCAAGGATTAAAGATTTTCAAAGCTAATTGTAGACTTTTTAGCTATAGGTTTCAAAACTTCAACTTCTCTTCTTAATTTCTTATTTTCTTCCAAGAGCTCTTTCTTTTCAATTGAAAGATTTTCATTTTCTTTTAGGAAAGATTTCAGAATATCATTTTTCTTTTTAAGCTTAAGAATTTCTTTATCTAAAGAATTTTCAGATTTAATCAGATTTTCTTTTTCTTTAGCTAAAGAATTCTTTTCTTTCATTAAATTAAAATTATTCTTTTTAAGCTCTCTACTTTTCTACCTTAATTTTTTAAATTCATTCATAAGTTCACAAAGGCTTCTTGAAGCTCATCAAATGTAAATTCAGAAGAATTATCAATGTTTACCTCATCATTTTGAGCCATCAAGCAAGGATTTACGATGCTTTCTTTCTTTTTCTCATTCTTTTCTTCTTTGCTTTGCTCTCCCTTAATTGATGCATTCTTCTTCTTTTTCTTCTTTTCATCCTCACGAGACATAAGGCATAGGTTGGGGTGAGCTTCTTTTTCTTCTTGGAAGCTTGATTCTTCTATTTGATTTGCTCCCTCATAAATTCTTTCCAATTTCTCCCATACATGTTTTGCTGAAATACATGAAGAAATTGCATTAAATACATTTAACTCTAAGGAGCAATAAAGTATATTCATGGCCTTAGCATTAAGTTGAGCCATTTCTTTATCATGCTCTTTCAATGCTTTGGGGATGTGTGAGCCATCAATTATAATCTTCCATAGGTTATAATCACGTGCTTGTATGAAGATGTGCATGCATGCTTTCCAATAACTATAATGTGAGCCACTAAAAAGTGAAGGTCTATCTATAGAATATCCTTCAATAAACAAAGACTCCATTTGGGTTGTTATAATCTTTAGCTCTAGATTGTTAGGCCAATAATCAATTACGGAGCACCTACTCTGATACCAATTATTGCCTAGAGATAGCAACCCAAGGGGGGGGTGAATTGGGTTCTTATAAAAGCTTTGGCCAAATTTAACTCTAAGTAATTATGTACTTTGATTTTGATCTAAGTGGTGAGGATGAGATGTATATAATATGAGCAGCGGAATTAAGATAACAAAATCAAACTATGAAAGTAAAGTAAAAATTATAAGTATGTAAAGTATATAGAGAGATAGAAGAAAAAAGCACAACACAGACATATAAAGATTATAGTGGTTTGGAGCAACCCGCTCCTACATCTACTCCCCAAGCTTCTCTTGGAAATTTCACTATAATCTATCCTTGATTACAGTATGTTTGTTTTTTCATGCTCACAAACAAACCTAGTTGATTTTCACAGGAGCACCAACCAAAACCTAACACTGTTAGTTTTCTGAGTTCACTAATAACTTAGTTGGTTTTTTGGGATCACCAACCAAAACCTACAATATCCAATTCCAAGCTTGGATGGGCCTAAATCCCAAGTTTCTTTTCTCCAAAGAAACTTGTAAATGGATCAAAAAATACAAGTAAAATTTCAGCACAATATAAAAAATAGAGTATAAGCTCTTTTAAATCCTAAAGAATAAGTCGATAATGTCCTCGATTGAAGCTTGACTTTTCTTCAAAATTATGCTTGAGAGGATGTGGAAGATGTTGGAGAAGATTGCTTTGAAGGCTCGCTGAAATCTATGCACAACACTCCTCTCTTTTCCCTTTTCTTTGGAAATTTAATGTTCCTCACAAAATCTAAAATATTCTCTCTTTTAATTCCTTAATCTTTTTCTTCTATTTTTTTTAATTGATTCTCTACCCTTAAATATCTTTAGAGAAGGTTGGAGTGAGAGTTCTTAGCCGTTGGAAGCTTTGAAATAGCCATTGGGGTCAAAAGATAGTCGTTGGAAAACTATCCATTGAAGGCTGTCCGCACATATTGAGATCTCTTATTTTTTTATGAGACCTCTCGTCAGATTTCGAGACCTCTCAACTTTTCATGAGACATCTCGTCAAAACCATGAGACCTTTTAAAAAATCTATGAGACCTCTCACTTTTAGAGTATAGAAAAGAAGTTTCTATCTCCTGAGAATGAGACATCTCAAGTTCAACTCGAGACCTCTCGAGACTGTGCCAGAATACTGTTTCATTATGCCAGACCACTCGAGAGCTCTCAAAAAGAATTCGAGACATCTCGAAAAATGCTGACTTCATTTTTTTTCGATGTTTGACCTTCCAAACTTGAGTTTCTTGGCCCCAAAGTCTTTTAAACATAATTGCTTCCTTTAATTTTAATTTTTCTTCTTTCAATCATACTTTCTTCATACCAAGCCATCCAAATATGTGTAAATTTACTCTTTTAAGTATTTTAGCATGGCATCTTGAGAGAATTTATTCTTGATATAAATTCTTCATTTTGGATACTTGAAAAATCCTACACACATTCTTGAAACACATGATTAGATACATAATATACTCAATATTTTGGAATCATTGAAATCAATCTCAAGGTCAACAGCAACCCAATACAATCCTATTCAAGATTAGGATCAACCTTCCTAGGTTTTGGAACCCCCCAAAACTTAATCAAAATAGTAAAGCAGAGTAAAAGATTTAATGACAATCAAATACAAGTTTAGCTCCATTTGTGAGCAAATAAAATCTTAAGAATAGTTTTCACAATAATGGAGGAAGCTTCTCTAATTTTTCTCAAGGTTGTTGGAGATTTGAAAGAGCTCTCGAGAGGTAGGTGAACTTGAAATGAAGGTTTCTTTGCTTGAAGATGACTTTTGCTTAGGACTGAAATTGAATCACACTAATCTCTTGTGTTGTTCCCTATTTAAAGCCTTTTAAATCTTCAATAGGTGAAGGAGAGAATCCTGGGCAAGATTTGTAGCCATTGGAGATATTAAAGAAATCATTAAAACCTATCAAAATAAAAAGAATAGCCGTTATAAAAAAATTTTCATTGCAGCGGTCGACTCATGGGTCGACTCATGGCACAGGGGTCAACTCATAGATTGACTCATGGCACAGGGATCGACCTCTGAGATAAAATCTAGAAAAATAGTCGTTCTATATTTTTAGCCTTCGGAATAGTAGAGGTCGACCTTGGGGTCGACCCTTGGCACAGAGATGGCGTACCAAATAGCCCTTTTCAATAGGAAATGATCTAGTGGTCGATCCTTTCACTTCAAACTTTATTTTTCTTCCAATATAAGTATCCAAAAATCATGGGACTACTTCCAAAGGATTTGGAATCTTCTATATTTGCTCCTGAGACTCTTAGATCAAAAAATTGATAAAATAATGATTTTATCCCTGAAATACAGAAAGTCTTTTTCCAATCCAAATTCATTAGTAATCCTCTCAAATGCTTTGTAATCATCAAAGTCAATTCTTGGAGCAACAATCTCTTCCTTTTTGATGATGACAAAATATTTGAGCATAAGCAAAAATAAAGCATGTAGAAGCCTTGATTGAGAGTTTCAAAAATTTTGAAGGAACATGCTGCATCACATACTAGGATATTATATTCAATTATTTGACCAATATAGCATCAAGAGTAGTTTGATGATTACTTATAGTCAGGCATTTAAATGATTTGCAAAAGTATTTGACTGACTTATTTCTTTTGTCAGTTTTACTTCTATTTTGTTTCTTTTGTCAATTTTACTTCAATTTTGCTTATAGCCTAATTTTATTTACTCTGCTCCCCCATTTTGACATCATCAAGTAAGATCTTAAAGAATTTTAAAATTCAAAAATAAAAAGGCCTCTTTCTTAAGTTATTCCATATGTTTTTCTGTTAGAACAAGAGTTTATAACAAAACTTTCAATTTACAACATAATGATCATAATGAAATTTAGCCAATTCACAAAGGTTTCATTTCACATGATTCAAATGACATCATCACATATTTACATCCAAATGATCATCATAACATCAAGTTATCAAAATATATAAGTGCTAAACATACAAAATATAAAGGTATCAAAAGTATTCATTAGAATTAGACTATCAAAACATACAAAGTTCATGGACACAACTATCCATGACCCAAATAGTGAATAGTACCAATGCCATAAGTTTAGTCCAAAAAAAATATAACCAACTATGACTTGATCAACAACTTATAGAAACAGCTAAGAGATACTAGATCATAACCTAATACAAAGATGACTAAACTAAATCTAGTAGAGATCACGGCTGTAAGTATCTGAATTAGATGAGAAATCAGAGATATGATCGAGTGTGTCAAATGACAGACGTATCAAATTTAGAAAATTGAGTCAAATCAAATGAATCAGCTTTCCTTTAAAAGCTTATCATTTGAAATTTCTTTGTTTACGAAAAATTAGCTTAAACTTAAATATCAAAGGCTCTCCCCCTTTTTGAATGAATATGATTCTTTGAATAGATTTTCAATTCTGTACTTTTAAGCTTTAAGAAGATTAGAGCTTTTCAAAGATTTGAATAGTGGAATCGAGCACAATATTTAATTCATTATTCATTCTTTTCTTTTCTAAAATAAATTTTAGTCAATTAAGCTCGAAAAAGATATATATTATAAATGTATCGAGCAAAACAAAGATAGTATCAGAGCAAAAATAATTTTACAAAGATTTCTAAAGATATATTAAAAATTTTATATTATATTCATATTTTTAAATGAGTTTCAAAATTAGAAGTGTTGGGGATAAACCCTACTCCTGCTGAAGTCTAGTTCAATGCTTAGCCTAATGCAACTGGTAGCCATGGAAGAGCTTCAGCGGATGGATCTTAGCCGAACTCCTTCAACCGATCGAACTCCTCAGTGACTGAGCTTCAGTTGGACTCCCGTGAGAGCCAAACTCCTTCCAAGCTTCTTCTTCAGTCGGACTTCTTCAGAAGCTGAAGTCGGACTCATCCCAAACATCTCCTTCGGTCGACCGAACTCCTTAACGGTCGAGCTCCTTTCGAACTCTCCAGCGATCGAGCTTTAGCCGCACTCCTCTAGACAGATGCCTGTGAGAGCCAAACTTCCTCCGCACTCCTCCGACCGAACTCCTTCCGAGCTTGCCCTCGGTCGAACTCCTCTAGGAGTCCGAACTCCTCTGAAATTGATACATACCAAAGTCCACTGATCAATGCCTGCTTTCTCAGAGCCACGGCTATTAAATCTGGAAGAACGGTCACCATCAGTCTGCCATAGGCAATGCTACAGGCGGTGCCCCCCTTCATGATTGACTCCATCAGACCTCGAGCAGTCCACCACTATCAGATGGTATGGTTGTCACTATCAGCCTGACGATACCATCCTCTTCGCATCAAATCCTATGCAGTCTCGAGTGACCCACCACCAGGTGGTATGGCCATCACCATCAATCAAGCTCCACCTATAAAGAGGATCCTCCAGATATGCTAACTCTAAGCTTTAAGCTCTCCACTCCTTCTCTAAACTCTATCAAACTCATTCTAGAGCACTCCATATCTGTTGGCCAGAAGAGCTGACTTGATCGTCGGAGGGTCCTACCGAAGCCGCCCTCGATCGACTCCAGATGAAACTTTGTTTTGAAGGTCCCCAGTGGTGACCTCATCCACCTCCACTCTAGCTGGATCTAGCGATAACTAGATTCTGCGCCAATAGATCTGACGCTAGAGGAAGGGCCACCTCTGTTCTTGAGGTATTCTTGAGGCCCCCTTGTTCTTAAAGGAGTGCTTAGCGATGATCTCTCTCTAGAGATCTCCCTTCTTCCTCTCCAGAGTTCTTTTTCAAGAGAAAATGCCTCCCAGGAGAGCTTCGACTCGACGATTGGTGGCCTCCATGCTAGGTCCATCTGCTCCCATTTCAGCCCCAACAACCCAGGCTCCACCTGAAGTCATGGTAGATGCGGAGTAGTCCAACCTACTAGTCCAGCAGGTTCGTCACCTCATCAAGATGATGCAGACCGTGCGACAGCTTTCGATGGTGACTTTACCAGCAAATTTGCTAGGAACCAGCCTTAAGGAAGAGCATTTGGCCTAGCATATCAATTGCCCTTAGGAAGGAGAAACAAAGAGCAGAAGTTCTCCCTTGAAAGGTTTCATAGGAGGAAGAATGAAGTTCGACCACGCTCACAACCTCCCAGTGCAAGCGAGGTCGAACTCCCTCTCTAGCTCATCATCAAGGAATCTCCGACAAAGGTTTCATAGGAGGGCGGAATGAAGTTCGATCACGCTCACGATCTCCCCAGTGCAAGCGAGGCCGCCGAACTTCCCCTCGAGCTCATCATCAAGGAAGCTCTGACAAAGGTTTCATAGCAAGATGGAATAAAGTTTGGCGTAAGCGAGGCCGCCGAACTCCCTCTCAAGCTCGTCATCAAGGAAGCCCCGACAAAGGGGCATGAAGTTCTCCCACAAGTTTCACAGAAGGGTGGAATGAAGTTCGGCCGCGCTCACGACCTCCCTAGCGCATGTGAGGCTGTCGAACTCTCCCTCGAGCTCATCATCAAGGAAGCTCCGATAAAGGTTTCATAAGGAGGTGGAATGAAGTTTGGCGTAAGCGAGACTGTCGAACTCCCCCTCGAGCTCGTCATCGAGGAAGCCCCAACAAAGGGGCATGAAGTTCTTCCATAGGTTTCACAGGAGGGTGGAATGAAGTTCGGCTACACTCATGACCTCCCCAGCACAAGAGAGTCCACCTAACTCTCCCTTGAGCTTGTCATCAAGAAAGCCCCGATAAAGGTTTCATAGGGAGGCAGAATGAAGTTCGGCATAAGCGAGGGCGCCGAACTCCCCCTCGAGCTCGTCATTGAGGAAGTCCCGATAAAGGGGCATGAAGTTCTCCCACAGGTTTCATAGGAGGGCAGAATGAAGTTCGGCCACACTCACGACCTCCCCAGTGCAAGCGAGGCTGCCGAACTCCCCCTCGAGCTCATCATCAAGGAAGCCCTGATGGAAGGGCACGAAGATGTCCTTCCCCCAGAAGCTAGAACCACTATTGAGGGAGGAACAAAAAGGAGATCAACCGCCTCCTGACATCATAGACGCTATCTTCGGGGCTTGGTGCTTCAACGGGCTGTCATCTTCTAGTGTCAAATCCAAGAGAAGCTTGCTCTAAATTAAGAAGGCCAGCTTGAGATAGAGGAGGTCGTCCGACCCATGACTTACTGCCCGAGAAAACTCAGAGGAACAATGCCCCCACGACCCTGAAATGGGGATGTGCTGCCGTAACTTTCCTTTGGTAAAATTCTTTCATTTTAATAATATTATTTTTGGGTGCAAAAACTATGTGATGATAGGGAACAAGCAGTCAATAGTTGCCATGTTAGGAGCAGGAGGAGAACCTCATCCTAACACGAGCAGGTCAAAGACCTTTAACCTCGGTCGTAGGAGATAAGATCTCCTCCGAGGCAACCTCGACCGCAAGAGATAAGATCTTCCTAAAGCAACCTTGACCGCAGGAGATCAGATCTCCCCTGAGTCTTTGGGCCAATCTCGACCGCAGGAGATAAGATCTCCCCGAAGGCAACCTAGGCTGTAGGAGATAAGATCTCCCCCAAGTGCCCGCATCAACCTTGGCTGCTGGAGATAAGATCTCCCTCGAGGGTCCGGGCCAACCTCGGTCATAGGAGATAAGATCTCCCCTGAGGCATCCTCAGCTATAGGAGATAAGATCTCCCCCGAGCGCCCGCATCAACCTCAGCCGTAGGAGATAAGATCTTCTCCGAGGCAACCTCGGCTGTAGGAGATAAGATCTCTCCCGAACATTTGGACCAACCTCAGCTGTAGGAGATAAGATCTCTCCCAAGTGCCGCATCAACCTCAGCTGCAGGAGATAAGATCTCCTCCGAGGCAACCTCGACCGTAGGAGATAAGATCTCCTCGAGCGTCCAGGCCAACCTCAGTCACAGGAGATAAGTTCTCCCGAGGCAACCTTGGCTGTAGGAGATAAGATCTCCCCCGAGGCAACCTCGACTGTAGGAGATAAGATCTCCCCGAGCGCCTGCCAACCTCGACTGCAGGAGATAAGATCTCCCCGAGGCAACCTCGGCCGTAGGAGATAAGATCTCCCCCGAGCGTCAGGGCCAACCTCGGCTGTAGGAGATAAGATCTCCCTCGAGGCAACCTCGACCGTAGGAGATAAGATCTCCACCGAGCGCCCACATCAATCTCGGCTAGAGATAAGATCTCTCTCGAGCGCCTGAGCCAACCTCGGTCAGAGATAAGATCTCTCCCAAGCGATCGCGACAACCTCGTCCAAAGATAAGATCTCTCCCGAGTGACCGCATCAACCTCGGCTAGAGAACGGATCTCTCCCGAGCGCCCGTATTAACCTTGACTATAGGAGAGGAGATCTCCCCCGAGTCAGCCTCAGCTGTTGGAGACAATATCCCCCCTGAGGAGCTCAACCTCTGACTTTAACCATAGGAGACGAGACCTACTTCAACCTCGGCTGGAGATGAGATCTCCCCCGGGCTTCAACTTCAACATCAACTTTAGCTGGAGATGAGATCTCTCCCGAGCTTCAATCCGAACCAGCATGGAGCTTAAAAGAGGACTTTGGCAGTCACCTTTTCTGCACTCCCTTCCTTCGAGTTTTGAACTTGGAAGTGGGGGGAACTATTATTGGGGATAAATCCTGCTCCTACCGAAGTCCAGTTCAATGCCCAGCCTAATGCAATCGGTAACCACGAAAGAGCTTCAGCAGATGGGTCTTAGCCGAACTCCTTCAATCGATCGAACTTCTTAGAGGCCGAGCTCCTTTGGACTCACAATGGCTGGGCCTTAGCCAAACTTCTTCAACCGGTCGAACTCCTCAGCAGTCGAGCTCCTTCGGACTTCCAGCGATCGGGCTTTAGCCAAACTCCTCAATAGCCGAGCTCTTTCGGACTTCCAATAGCCGGGCCTTAGCCAAACTCCTTCAGTCGGTCGAACTCCTCAGCGGTCGAGCTTTAGCCAAACTCCTCAGTGGCTGAGCTTCAGTCGGACTCTCGTGAGAGCCGAACTTTCTTCGCACTCTTCCAACCAGACGTCTATAGGAGTCGAACTACTTCCGAGCTTCCCCTTTGATTGAACTTCTTCAGAAGCTGCAGTTGGACTCCTCCTAGACATCCCCTTCGATCGATCGGACTTCTCAGTGATCGAGCTCCGTTCGAACTCCCCAGCGATCGAGCCTTAGCTACACTCCTTCAGCCAGATGCCTGTGAGAGCCGAACTCCCTCTGCACTCTCCGGTCGAACTCCTTCCGAGCTTTCCCTCGATCGAACTCCTCTAGGAGTTCAAACTCTTCTAGAATTGATACATATCGAAGTCCACCGATCAATGCCTGCTTTCTCAGAGCTACGGCTATTAAATTTGGATGAACGATCACCATCAATCTACCACAGACGATACTACAGGCGGTGCCCCCCTCTGTGACTGACTTCGCTATACCTCGAGCAGCCCACCACTATCGGATGGTATGGCTGTCACTATCGATCTGACGATACCATCCTCTTTAGACCAAATCTCGTGCAGCCTCGAGCGGCCCACCATCAGGCGGTATGGCCGTCACCATCAATCAAGCTTCGCCTATAAAGAGGACCCTCCAGATACTCTAACTCTAAGCTCTCCTCTCCTTCTCTAAACTCTACCAAACTCATTCTAGAGCACTCCATATCTGTTGGCTAGAAGAGCTGACTTGATCGTCGGAGGGTTCTGCCAGAGCCACCCCCCACCGACTCCAAACGGGACTTTATTTTGTAGATCCCCAGTGGCGACCTCGTCCACCTCCACTCCAGCTGGATTCGACGACAACCAGATTCTGCACCAACAAAAAGTATGTATCAAAATTAATTTTTGAAGTAAAAATATATTTTAAATTAGTTTTAACTTTAATTAGTTATCAAAACTAATTTGGCAATCAAATTAATTGAATTTGAACTAAATAATCATGTGAAGGCTTAAGTTCAAAGGATCATAAAATAATCAAAGTTCATTATCCTTAACTCAAATTAATTATAATGTTCAGTCAAGGCTAACTAGATAATATTTAATAAATAAATATTTTCTCCTTATTTTCTAAGAGTAAATACTAGAAAATTCATCATATAATATTTTCTCCCCCTCTTTTCCATAATTATTGTTTGATAAATTTACCTTTTAGCTTTTCTTCCCCATTTTGAAAGAACATAATAAATTTAGAATGAATATCTTTTTTCTTTTTTTTCTTAAATTCAATTTATGAACAACATGAATTAAAAATACATCTCTCCCTTCTTGAATAATATAAATGCATTAAACAAAATTATTTTGAACTTTAAAGATTCAAGAGAGATGGAACATTTCAAAGATTAAAGATTTTAAATAGATCATTCAAAGCAAATTATAAGATATATTCAATTTTTCAGGAATCATCTCTTCTTTTCTTTTATTATTATATATATATATATATATTTGAAGATCAATAAAATACAAGATAAATGTCAAGCTATCTAATATCAGTTAATTAAAAACTAAAGTTTTCTTTAAATATTTGGTTTTAATAGCTTCTTTGAAATATTTTGCTAGACATCAATATCAAAAGACTTAAAAAATGTATTTTTCTTAAATTTATTTTTCAAAATTAATCAATCTAAAAATGGCATGAATATTCATCCATAATCCTCTTTTATGATCATAAATGATTTCTTGATACTAATTAATTTTTTTAAAAGATAAAAAAATAATAATATGATCAAAATGTGTAAAATATAAATAGTTGCTTAAAATGAATCAAATGATCAAAATCATTAGAATGCTCAAACAAATTCATGAGGCAAATAAAGTATAATTATTTATCCATAATTTTCTTATTAAGTTCAAAAATAAATTTTCTTCTTATAGTCAAGAAAAAAATAAGAAGGATGGATAATTTTTAACTTAAAGCAATGAAATTAAGTCTCAAGGATTGATCCAAAAATATTAGTAGAGGATAAGTTGGGATCAAAAGAAGGATATTTAAGCAAGAGAATCTAGAATTTTCAATTCTCTTCTAATTTCATAAAATTTATCTTCCCTCAAGGCCTTAGTGAAAATATCAGCCAATTGATTTTCAATACAAACATAATCAAGAATTATGTCATTATTTTGAACATGCTCTCTTATGAAATGATGTCTTATTTCAATGTGTTTTGATCTAGAGTGTTGGATTAGATTTTTAGTTAGATTTATGGCATTAGTATTATCACATCTTATGAAAGTTTTATTTAGTTTGATGCCAAAGTCCTCAAGTTGTTGCTTAATCCATAAAATTTGTGCACAGCAACTTTCGGCTGTAATATATTCGACCTCGATCGTAGACAATGCTACCAAATTTTGCTTTTTGCTAAATCAATAGATTAAGTTAACTCTTAGAAATTGGCAAATTTTATTAGTGCTTTTTCTATCTAATTTACATCGAGCAAAGTCTGTATCTGAATATCCAATTAAATCGATTGATGAATTCTTAGAGTACCAAAAACCTATGGATTGAGTTTCTTTTAGGTATTTAAGTATTCTTTTTATAGCATTTAAATATGATTCTTTTGGATTATATTAAAATCATGCACATAAACAAGCACTAAACATGATATCTAATCTACTAGCAGTTAAAAATAATAAAGAACTAATCTTGCCTCTATAAAGTTTTTGATCAACACTTTTACCTCCTTCATCCTTGTCAAGCTTACATGATGGACTCATGGGGGTACCAATTGCTTTGGAGCTCTCTATCCTAAATCTCTTGAGTAGTTTTCTTATGTACTTACTTTGAGTGATAGAGATCCCTTCTTTTGTTTGTTTAATTTAAAGTCCGAGGAAGAATGTTAGTTCATCCATCATGCTCATCTCGAACTCCCCCTGCATGAGCTTAGCAAAATCTTGACATAAAATTTTAATAGTAGATCCAAATATAATGTCATCAACATATATTTGTATTACTAAGATGTTATCATGATCTCTTTTAATGAAAAGGGTTGTATCTACATTTTCTCTTGAAAATCTATTATTAAGCAAGAATTTATTTTAGTCTTTCATACCAAGCCTAGGTGCTTATTTTAAACCATATAATGCTTTGTTTAATTCTAAAAAATATAATTTGAAAAAACATGATTTTCAAAATTGGGAGGTTATTCTGCATAAACTTCTTCGGCAATATATCCATTTAGAAAAGCACTTTTAACATCAATTTGAAATAGCTTTTAAAATTCATAAAGCATACATAAGCGAGTAAAAGTTTAATTGCTTCTAGTCTAGCAATAGGTGCAAAGATTTTATCAAAATCAATTCTCTCTTCTTGATTATAATTCTTTGCAACTAATCTTGCTTTATTGCTAATTATATTTTTATTTTCATCTAATTTATTTCTATATATCCATTTTGTATCAATTATTGGATAATTTTTCGATCTTATACTAAGGTCCATACATTATTTCTTTCGAATTGATTAGATTTCTCTTGCATTGCATTTATCCAACTTATAATCTTTTTCAGCTTCATCAATAATTTTGGTTCAAAATGAGAAACAAATGCAAAATGATTATATGCATCTCTAAGTGAAGAGCAAGTTCTTACCCCATATGTAGGATCATTAATAATTAGTTCTTTGGGATGATTATGAACATACCTCCATTCTTTTAGAAGGTCATTTGTACCTTGAGGTTGTTCTTATTGTCCTTTACCCTCAATTTCTTGCTTGTTTTCATGATTCTCTTCATTTTGAATTGTTTGAATTCTTTTAGGATGATCTCTTTCAATCCTTCTTATAAGAGGATCTGCATCATCAATACCCTCATTTTTTCTTGATAGAAGATCATTAGTTTCATAAAAAACAACATATATTGACTCCTCTACTACTAAGGTTCTTTTGTTAAAAACTCTAAATGCTTTACTAGAAGAGGAGTAATCAAGAAAAATAGCTTCATCAGATTTTGCATCAAATTTACCTAGTTTTTCTTTATCATTATTCAAAATAAAACATCAACAGCCAAAAATATGAAAATATGCAATGTTAGATTTTCTTCATTTGCAAAGCTTATAAGATGTTTTCTTTAAAATTGGTCTGATTAGGATATGGTTTAAGATGTAACATGCTGTATTAATTGCTTTCATCCAAAAGTATCTTGGAAGGTTGCTTTTATATAGCATAGTATGGGTCATTTCTTCTAGAGTTCTATTTTTTCTTTCTACTACTCCATTTTGTTAGGGTGTCTTAGGTGTTGAAAAATTATAGCTAATTTTTTTTTATCACAAAATTTTTCAAAATCTTGATTTTCAAATTCAGTTATATGATCACTTCGAATGCTTTGAATTAAATTTTTTTTTTCATTTATAACTTTTTGGTAAAACTTTGTAAAAATATGAAAAATTTCATCTTTGTGTACCCAAAAAAATTCATATAAAATGTGAGTAGTCATCGATAATTACAAAACCATAATATTTTCTACCTAAGCTTACTGTTCTTATAGGACCAAACAAATCCATGTGCAAAAATTTCAGTGGCCTAGAAGTTGAGATAATATTCTTAGATTTGAATGAAACTCTTGTTTATTTACCTAGTTGGCATGCATCATAAATTTTATCTTTTTTAAAGCTTAATTTTGGTAAATCGATAACTAATTTCTTTTTGATAAGCTTTGAAAGTGAATGCATACTAATGTGTGCAAGCCTACGATGCCAAAGGCAACTAGTCTCATTAATTTTGGCATTCATAGCTACTAAATATTGCATATTTATTATAGAAAGATCATTCAAATCTACCATATACACATTACCATGCCTATGACCAACAAATTTAATTCCATCATCATTGGAACTAGTTACAATGCATAATGAAGATTCAAAAACAACTTTGTAACCCTTGTCACAAAGTTGACTAATACTTAAGAGATTGTATTTTAAACCATCTACTAATAAAATATTTTCAATATACTTGGAGGGAGTGATACCGACATAACCTATACCAATGATCTTTCCTTTGCCATTGTCTCCAAATGTGACCATCCCTTTATTTTTAGCATCAAGCATGATGAATTGAGACTAATCATCGGTCATGTGTCTTTAGCATCCACTGTCGAGATACTATCTTCGATTTTCTTCTTTGGATGCAAGACACACCTACATGCAAAATCAAGTCCTTACGTTAGGTACCCAAGTTTTCTTGGGCCCTTTAAGGTTAGTCATGATGGTTCCTTTTGAAACCCATATTTTCTTTACATTTGAATTGTTAGAGAAGCATGTATAAGATTTGTGTCCTAGTTTATCACATTTAAAGCAAGTAACATTTAAAAATTTATTGCTTTATAAATTTATAAAAATATTTTTTAGAATTTTTTATTTTCTTAGGGGGTTATAGCCTAGACCAGTCTTATCATAAATGGTCTTTTGATTTTCAAGAATCATATGAAGTTTATTTAAACTCAAAGTAAATTTTTCAACTATCAGTTTTAAATTATTGATTTTAATTTTTAAATTTTGATTCTCTTAAGTTAAGACTAATTTTTTACTTAGGATACTTTCATTTTTTTTAGTAAGACTTGATTTTTTAATTTTAGTTCTTTATTTTTAGTTTCTAACTTCTTTAAATCATCTACTAAATTATAGAAGGCTTCTTGAAGTTCTTCAAATGTAAATTCATTTGAGATTTCAGCACTTACCCCATTCTCATGTGCCATAAGGTATAGGTTGGCTTGTTCATGAGCTTCTTCCTCTTCAGAGTTTGAGTCGTCACTATCACTCCATGTTGCCACCATAGCTTTTTTCCTATATTTCTTGGAACCTTTTTAAGCTGAAGATATTCAAACCTAAAGTGCCCCGGCTTCTTACATTCATAGCAAATAAGGGGCTGCTCCCTATCCTTTTTCTTGCTATGCATCCTTTTGGCAGGTAGCCTCTTCCTCATCCCTTATTTTCTCTTCAAAAATCTCTTAAACTTTCTTATGATAAGGGCTATTTCTTCATCTTGTTCTTCATCTTTCGTTTCATTGGATTCCTCATCTTGTTGAATGATGGATTTAAGGGCTATTATCTTTTTTTTCTTGACATCTTCTTCTTGATGTTGTTTCATGCTTAGCTCGTGCATCATTAGTGATCTTAGAAGCTCCTCCAAGGGTATAATATTTAGATCTTTGGCTTCTTGGATTGCAGTCACTTTGGCCTCCCATGTCCTTGGCAAAGATCTAAGAATCTTTTTCACATGGTCACTGTTAGAATAAGACTTGCCAAGACTTTTAAGATCATTTATAAAATCCATAAATCTAGTAAATATTATAGTTATTGACTCATCATGCTCCATTTTGAAAAGTTCATATTTGTGCACAAGCATGTTAATTTTTGACTCCTTAACTTGATTAGTGCCTTCATGAGTTACTTCTAACCTATCCCATATTTTCTTAGCCGACATGTATGTTAAAATATGATTAAATTCATTAGCATCTAGAGCATAATATAAAATATTCATGGCTCTTGCATTGAGTTGAGCCATTTTTTTATCAATCTCATCCCATTCCTTTTCAGATTTGATTGATTCCTCACCATCAATTATCTTAGTGGATGTGTGTGGTCCATTAACTATGATACTCCACATATCATAGTCAAGTGCTTGTATAAAAATTCTCATTCGAGCTTTCTAATAGATATAGTTTGTTTCATTGAAAAGTGGAGGTTGGTTTGTGGACTGCCCCTAGACTAGAGAAATACTAACTTGGATTGCCATAGATCTTTGGCTCTTTGATGGTCAAATCAAAGTAGGGCTAGAGCACTGGGCTCTGATACCACTTATTGTCTAGCTATGCAATCCAAAAGGGGGGTGAATTAGATTTTTAAAATTTTAAAGCTAATTTAAAGATATCAAGATTGAATGATGATATGCAAGACGTGTGTGTGAAATAATTTAGGTTAGAGAAAAAATATAAAAGATTAAAGAGCAAGAATTTAACAAACTAAGAAAAAAAAGATAGCAAGCACACCACAAACAAGCAAGATTTATAGTGGTTCGGTGCTTCTCTTGCACCTACATCCACTTCTCAAGCTCCTACATGGGAATTAAAATTTACTAACCATATTCAAACTGAATACACTATTAAAAACCTCCAACCCTAGCTATCCCAAGCTTGAACACTTATTTTCAGATATAAGCCAACCCAGTACAATCCTATTCAAGATTAGGATCAACCTTTCCAAGTTTCGAAATTCCCCCAAAATTTAAATCAAAATAGTAAAGCAGAGTAAAAGATTTAATGACAATCAAATACAAGTTTAGCTCCCTTTCTGAGCAAGTAGAACCTTAAGAATGCTTTTCACAATAATGGAGGAAACTTCTTTGATTTTTCTTAAGGTTGTTAGAGATTTGAAAGAGCTCTTGAGAGGTAGGTGAACTTGAAATAAAGGCTTCTTTGCTTGAAGATGACTTTTGCTTAGGGCTGAAATTGAATCACACCAATCTCTTATGTTTTTTCCTATTTAAAGCCTTTTAAATCTTTAATAGGTGGAGGAGAGAATCCTAGGCAAGATTTGTAGCCGTTCGAGATATTAAAGAAATCATTAAAACCTGCTAAAATAAAAAAAAATAGTCATTGCAGAAAAATTTCCATTTGTAGGTATCGACTCATAGCATAGGGGTCGACCTCGAGGTCGACGAGATCGACCTCTAAGACAAAATCTAGAAAAACAGCCATTCTATATTTTTAGCCTTCGAAACAGTAGAGGTTGACCCTGGGGTCGACCCTTGGCACAAAGACAACATGCCAAATAGCCCTTTTCAGCAGGGGACGACCTAGGGGTCGATCCTTTTGCTTCAAACTTGATTTTCTTCTAAAATAAGCATCCAAAAATCATGGAACTATCTTCAAAGGATTAGAAATCTTCTATACTTGCTTTTGAGGCTCTCAGATCAAAACTTGATAAAATTATGATTTTGCTCCTGAAATATAAAATATCTTTTTCCAAGTCAAATTCATTAGTAATCCCTTCAAATGATTTATAATCATCAAAATTAATTCTTGGAGCAACAGCCTGGCTAATTTTGATTGGGTTGGTTCAATTGGATAAGATCTATTTGGACTAGTTTGACTAGTCCTCTTCCTGCACCACCTCATCTTTCTGCGCCCACTTTTCTCTACGAGAAATTATTTCTCATAACAATTTTCCTCTCTTAGAAGGGATCATGTCTTGGGTTTCCCATGCCCAAGTTGATTAGGATTGGTTTGTTGCCATTCAAATTTAAATTGAGTTTGAGTTTGAGTGGGCAACATCTTTATCTCTTCCCTTGCACCACACCCAGTTATGCACCCACTTTACACCATGAGAAAAGGTTTCTTATGAAGTCTTTCCTTGCACAAGAGATAGCTCATGTTCCCTTTCTCATGCCATAAATGGATAAAACAAGTTTGCTTAAAATTTGAATTCAAATGAGATTTGAATTCAAGCTAGCAACAACTTCATTCTTAGCCTCCCATGTGTAGAAGACTCGGTCTTGCTCAAAAATAAAATGTGATCTCTTCTAGGCATGCACACATCCATCTGAGAGAGAGATAGAGTGCATGAGCCTTCCCCCTCTACATGGAAAATTCAAAAAATTTCATGAGAAAAAATACAGAGAGAGGTGTGGGCGTAGGGTTTTTTGAGAGCATACCCTAGGATTTCGACCTAGAATTCGGGATTCCGATTTGAGAGCTACTAGGGTCGTGAGTTTACAAAACTTGGTGGAGTGACTCCTCTATCTCTTTTCTATCTCTACTGGTGATTTGGAGCATCCAAAGAGCCTATGGACAAAGATCAAAGCTATTCGGTTGGCATCAATCGTCGAAGGATTTTGGTATCGAGCTAGCACTCGGGAGGAGACGATCGAGACCAGGGCCTTGTGTGGATGATCTGCGGAGGCCATACATACTATGTGGCTACTTTGTAATGAGTGGACCTCTTCGACAGTGATCGAATTATGGAGTTTGGCTATTCGCATAGGTATCTTGTTCTGAACACGTAGTGTAGTAGTAAATAGTTTACTATTATCTATTTAGTTTTTAAATTCAAAGCATGTATATCATATTTAGATCCTTAGTGTAGGATTTTTTAATATGATCAGTAGCTCATAATTAATTAGATTAATTATTTTTTTTACTATATTGAATTAATTTTCAAAAGCAGGGCTAGAAATCCTGCATTGCATACCTTCAGTGGTATCAGAGCAAGGTTCATTAAATATGATTTATATGCTTTGAAATTAAAAAAAAATGTATATTAGATTTGTATTTCATTCGAGTAGCCTAGTAATCGAGCTTGAATGAGCCACCAAGCTATTCGGTCATAAGGGATAAGCATGGTTTAAAGGCCTTCACCTTCCATTCGTTGGGGATCCCTTATGGCGGTAGGGGTGCCACCATGAACTCATTCTTGAAGATGATCGGTGAAAGAATTTTTTAAATTGCTTTTAATCTAAAATTTATCATGAATATGAGTTTAGATAGGATCTAAATGAAGAAAATTGAGCAGGATAAAAGCATGCATTTTTAAAATATTTTTGAATTATATAGCGGCGGAAGAATTAGATTAATCTAAAATTAATCTACTACATACATTGATCTAATCAAATAAATCCTACTCAGGATCTAGACATGCTAATATGTAATTTAAAATTTAAATATGATCGATTAGCAAATCGAATCTACTGATCGATATGAGTTCAGAACTCGATACCTATCCGCGGATAGCTTATCTCCATAATCTGAATCCACTGAAATAAGCTATGGTATCATGCTGCAGCCGCATACTCATCCAGCCTCTATGGTTGGTCTACATGGAGCTCCTAATCTCGACCAGCTCCATTGGAGTGCTAGCTCCTCGATTGGACCTTCGATGATTGATCACGATCGATCCAATCGATCGCCTTCTTTCTGATCTCCCAGACATTCTAGAAAATTGGAACACTAAGTATGGAGGATGATGAGTTGATGTCTGATGTTTGGTGATGATCGAGTACTCACAGCAATCAATCTCTCCACCCGAACTTAGAGACCCAGTTCTAGGGTTTTGCACTCATTGGAAACCCTGATTACCGAAAATCCTCTCATGCCCTCTCTCTTTGGAATTTTCTCATGAAATAATTTTTCATGGATCAAGAGAGTCTCCCTCTATCATACATCTCTCTGAAAACACCTATTAGATGGGCAATCAATTATTAGAAAATAACAGAAGTGGCATGTAAAGATTTTAAGTGCAAGAATCCTGGTTTGACTTTTCCACCATAAATGGATGCGCCCCACTCTAATTTTCTCGCTCTAAGAACCCCTCTCACACCCCTCAACCTTCTTTCATGTAAACCCATGCACACCTACATGAAAAACTATTTTAAATGTGTGCTAACAGTGTGATTTGCATGTAGGTTTGGATAAGGGAGAAAGAGTTTAGATGGTTTCAACTAAACACTTGAATTCAAAATTCAAGTGTAGAGATTATCTCTTTCCAACACCAAACTAGAGTGTTTGACATGCAAAAGGACTCTCCTTCTGCATGCCCATACTTAGAAATGCACAAAAGTGTGCATGAGAAGTGAGTTTGATGCATGGAGAGGATAAGAACAAGAAGTTTCAACCAACTAACCAAAACTTGAATTCAAAATTCAAGTTTATTTGAACTAGTCCAATGCTTGGACCAAGTCAAAAGTAGATGAGAGGAGGGGTGTAGAAACCTTCTTTTGCAAGAGAAAAACTTACATAAAAAATTTAGGGCATGAGACAAGAGTGGAAAAGTCAAAGCAAGGTGGTGTAGGGAGAAAGTTTAAATTCAAACTTACTTTGAATTTGTCTTAATTGGTTTCAACCAAACCAATAATTCAAGACCTAATTAAATTAGATCAAACCCAACTAAATTAGGCCTAATCAAATTTAATAAAATCCTACTCAAATTAAAAATTAATTAGGTCCAGGTCCTGATCAAATTAGGATCAAATTTTTCATAGCGATTAGGTCATCTTATGACCTTATCGGGTCAAACCCAATCAAATCTAATTCGATCAGTTTTGATCAAATCCTCATTGCTCAATTAAATTGAGGTAATCAGTAATCAAATTGCTAATTAATCCTCCAAAAATATTAGAGTTCCAATCGGATGGATGTTCGAACAATAGAGTCCCATCAACATGAAACTCCTAAAGAGTCCCAAACCAGTGGGACTCTTGAACCCAATATCCCAAATGAATGGAACTCACGATCACAGAGTCTCAGACTATAAAACTCTTAATCAAAGAGTTTCAGACAAGTAAGACTCTGAGTCTCAGTCTAGTGGGACCCATAAAGGTAGAGTCCTAGTCTAGTGGAACTCCTGGTCATAGAGTCCCAGTCCAGTGGAACTCTTGATTAGAGAGTCCCAGACAAGTAGGACTCTGAGCCCAGTCTAGTAGGACCCACAAAAGTAGAGTCTCAATCTAATGGAAATCCTGGTCATAGAGTTTTAGTCTAATAGAACTCTTGACCATAGTGTCCTAGGTCATCAGGACTCATGATCAGCCATCAGATTAGGTAGGAACTCCTTATGTGTTTGACCCCATAGGTTCGATTTCTAAGTCAGTAGTATAAGAACTGATTTCCTGTACCAATCATTGTGACCATCTAGCAATGGTATCCGATATTCGGATAGGTCAAAAAATTACAATGCAATAATGATGAACCTATGGCATATGGTTATCTTATAATTCATCATCTTAAGCTCGATGCTCAAAGGATGATCTAGGATTTATTGCCAACTCCAAAAATTCATCCACATTATATTTCAAAATTTAGTGTCCATCACATGGACCACCCCGATCGAGGATTTGCTAAATTGAAATACAGTGATGCACTTGCTCCAACATTTGAAGGGGTCAATCCCATCTTGACACACACCAACTTCATAAGTACTTGATTGCACCTAGTAGCCTTCCATCACTGAATTAAAAATTCAGGTAGTTCGATACCTAAGTATAGTGAGTTGCTTGTAAGTCACCATGGTGGTCTCAGGTCTAAGTGACACTTATATCCATATCCTTCGTGAGCAACTCTTGACAGTAGAGAGCTCCGTAATTGGATTACGTTTAGTAAAATATATCCCTACACTTCACCTGCATGCCATAACAGTATCTCCATACTTTTAAGAGGTTGACCAACACTTATGGCACACAATGATCCACACTCGATACGTTATCATCCTAGGTAATAGCGTATTATTTGGTCGCAAACTAATTTAAGGACTAAACGATAAATCCTTCTTTATCGAGTCTAAATAGTCCTAAGGACTTCATCACAGAAAAGTTCATTATAGAAAAATGCACAAAGTGATGAAAAGGCCAAAATAATAATTTTATTTATTAATAATTCAAATATAATTAGATTTAGCTCAACCATCTATAACCTACATAATTGGCTTTAGGATATAATTTTCAACAACTCCCACTAAGACTAAAGCCACTTAGAATAGTATCGAATACGCATCTTCTATTTATGATTATCGAACTCTTTGATTCCTAGAGCTTTAGTAAAGGGGTCGGCCACGTTCTCCATTTTTTCAATCTTCTGAAGCTCGACGTCACCTCATTCCATGATTTCTCATATAAGATGGTTGCGACACAAAATATGTTTGGTATGCTGATATGCCTTCGACCCTTTCGCTTGAGCTATGGCTCTAGTATTGTCTCAGTATAGTAGAACCAGACCATCCAAAGAGGGTGCCACTCCCAGCTCACTGATGAACTTTCATAGCCACACAGCTTCCTTCAGAGCATTAGATGCCACGACATATTCTGCCTCGCACATAGAATCGACTATAGTATGCTACTTGAAACTCTTCCAGTAGACCGCTCCACCATTTAGGGTAAATACAAAACCTAACATACTTTTGCTATCATCATGATCTAACTGAAAATTGGAATTAGTATATCCCACAAGTTTCAATTCAGTATCTTCATAGGTGAGCCACTGGTCCTTGGTATTTCTCAAATACTTTAGGATTTTCTTTACAACCTTTCAGTGATTCTCACATGGGTCAGACTGGTATCTACTCACTATCCCTAATGAGTATGCCACGTCTGGTCTCGTACACATCATGGCATATATAATAGAATCCAGTACCGAAATATATGATATTCTACTCATACGCTCTCTCTCCTGAGTTATCAGACAATCCCTCTTCGAGAGTGAAATTCCATGGCCTATCGAGGGATAGTCCTTCTTGGAATTCTCCATGCTGAACTTCTTCAGCACGGTATCAATGTACGTAGATTAGGATAATCCTAGCATCTTTTAGATCTATTCCTATAGATCTTCATCCCTAGGATGTAGGAAGCTTCTCTCACGTTCTTCATGGAGAATTGAGATGATAGCCAAATCTTTATTTTTTGTAATGCAGGGATATCATTTTTGATTAAGAGAATACCATCAACATACAGTACAAGAAATACAACAACAGAATCATTGGTCCATTTATACATGCAGGATTTTTCACCATTCTTAATGAAGCCATACGTTCTAATTACTTTATCAAAATGCATGTTGCAACTCCGCGATGCTTGCTTCAATTCATAGATGGATCTTTGAAGCCTGCAAACCTTAGACTCATCTATGGATGTGAAATCCTTAGGCTGTATCATATACACCTCTTCATCCAGCTCTCCATTTAGGAAAGCTATTTTTACATCCATTTGCCAAATCTCATAGTCTTGGTATGCCGCTATTGCAAGCATGATCCAAATAGATTTGAGCATTGCCATTAAGAAAAATGTGTCATCATAGTTAATACCATAATGTTGATGATATCCCTTAGCAATCAGACGGACTTTATAGGTCTCCACCTTTCCATCTACGCTCCATTTTCTTTTGAAAATTCACTTACATCCAATGAATTTTACCCCTTCAGGTGGATCAACTAGCGTCCATACACTATTGACCTTCATGGACTCCATTTTGGACTTCATGGCTTTCAGCCACTTATCAGAGTTGGACCTCTGCATGGCATCCATGTAGGTGATCAGATCCTCATTATTCTCATCGAGTTCAACAGGATCACCATCTCGGACCAAGAAATCATAGTATCTATCTGATTATCGTGGTACTCTACCGGATCTTCTTGGTGCCATTTCAATAGACTCTAGATTTGATCTTATCAATTCTAGTTCTATAGGTTCACTAGAATGTGTCGGTTCTTCTACTTGTCGAATTTCATTAAGTTTAACATTAGAGGCAGTTGTTCCTTCACTAAGAAATTCCTTTTCCAAAAAGATTTGCTCTATTGTTGATGAACACCTTTTGTTCTTCAGCAAGATAGAAGTAATAACCCCTAGTTTCCTTCAGATACCCTATGAACAAGCATTTATCGGACCTAGGTCCAAGCTTTTTTGGCTGCAAATGTTTAACATAAGCCAGACATCCCCAAATCCTAAAGTGAGAGAGTGTCGGCTTACGTCCAGTTCATATCTCATATGGAGTCTTTGCAATAGACTTGTTCAAAACATTACTCAAAATAAAATAAGTAGTTTCTAGTGCATAACTCTAAAATAAAATCGACAGATTTGTAAACCCCATCATGGACCGAACTATGTCCAACAGGATTCGATTTCTTCTTTCAGATACACCATTATGCTGTGGTGTTCCAGGAGGGGTTCATTGTAAGAGAATCCCATTCTCTCCTAGATTTGTCAAAAACTTGTTGAAAAGATATTCACCTTCTTAGTCAGATCAAAGAGTTTTAATACTCTTCCTAAGTTATTTTTCTACCTCATTTCGATATCATTTGAACATTTCAAACGAATCAAATTTATTCTTCATAAGATAGACATATCCATACCTAGATAGATCATCAGTAAATGTAATGAAGTAATAAAACCCACCTCTAGCACATGAGTTCATAGATCCACATACATCAGTATGTACTAGATCTAGAAGCTCAGTGGCCCACTCACCCTTTCCAGTAAAAAATGATTTGGTCATCTTACCAAGAAGATAGGACTCACAAGTATTCAATGATTCACAATCATCAATGTTAAGGATACGCTCCTTGACTAACTTGTTAATCCTATTCTTGTTTATATGACTGAGCCTACGGTGCCAAAGATAAGCATTAGTGACATTATCTAGTTTTGATTATTTATTCAACGTGTATATTATACTAATAGGCTATGATAAAATATAAATACCATTTCTTAATCATCCTTGCATTATTGTGACATTATTCATAATGATATCATAATAATGTCCATTTATTGATAAACTATAACCATCTTGGGCTAAAAGCCCAATGGATATTATGTTTATCATAAAAGATGGACAATAGTGACAGCCACTTAAAATGATACTATTATTTTTGAAAAATAGTTCAAGAGTTCCCAATGCTAGGATTGGAATTTGACTTTCATCCCTAACATTAAGAAATCTATCACCATTCTCAAATTTTCTATCAATTTGAAGTCAATGCAATGAATTGCATATATGAATTGGACTTTCGGTATCTAATACTCAGGTAGATGTATCACATACGAAGAAATTGGAAGGTGTTATCATATAATAGCCTTGACCAGCAACCACATGCTGATTTCTTCTGTTCAGCGTATTCGAGTTAAGAGGATAATTCTTCTTTGGGTCTGTCTTATTAGTGTCAATACTAGACTCCTTATTCTTAGGTTCTAAATACTTGCCACTGTCCAACAGTGAACGGAGCGGACTAACTCTAGCCATTCTAATTATTTGAAAGAAAAATATGAAACCTTATTAGTACTTGAATTAATTAATCCTAAAGACTTAGATTTTAGTCTAAAGGTTCTTCCACTTTTTTTAACAAATTGGTAGCCTCTACCTGCAATTCGAGGAATTACACTAACTTCTTTGCAGATATTGGAATCCACATAGACTACATACGGATCCAAGAAAAGCTCTGGCTAATCCGTGTGCATCTACAGGTAGGTTCGCAATCAATTATTTCTTCAAATAAATTTTAGTATTTAGGTTTTGCCCCAGATGCCAAATTAGTAGGCTATGGCCTTCATTGAAAAGGTCTGGTTAGGTCTAACCATTAACATGATTGACTTCGGTGCATCAAACTAATGATAACCAGGCCCGAGGAAAGCTCTGGCTAACCTGATCACCATTAAAAGAGTGCGACCTAATCATCATATGATGTATAGTAATTCCAATATCCAAATAAACACCAAGTGTAAGACACCTCCAATGTTCACCCAAAAAATTGGATTTATTACTATTCACCTTAATGGGAGGCTACGATTCAATTATCTTCATAACTTAGTCATTTTAAGGACCTAATAATTTAGAGGATTTAGTTTAGATGTGAATTAAGGATAGAAAGGACATGGATCAAATTTCTCCTACTAACTTCATCAAGTTTATTAGGAATATGCACTCTTTCCACACGGATCAGCATGGCCGTCGGTGATTAGCCAAGCAATAAGAAAGTACTTCTTAGAAATCTCTACGGAAGCACGATCAAATAAATCAAGGAATAGAGAAGAAGAGAGGAAGAGATTTTCAGAGAAAGAGAGCTTTTATTCAATATATTTCAGCACTCTTATAATCTTGACCTATTTTTAGTATATATACTTTACAAAGGGTCAAGCCCAAGCTCATAGGAAAACTCCCTAAATCCAAACAACCCACGTGCACAAAATAATAACCCACAAAAACTGAGCCGGCCCAGTTTCAGACTAAGTCGGCTAACCTACGATGGGGTTGGCTCAGTATCAGACTGAGTCGATCCAATTGTTTACCATGCCAATAGTCTAAAAATACTGCTTTTTATCTAGATTTTTCTCTCAGACCTAGCCGACTCAGTCCTGCACTAAGCCTTCCCAGTTCCCAACGAGCTAGCTCAGTCTTAGAGTAAGTCGGCCTAGTTTCTAAACTTTACTATTGAGACTGATTCTTCTTCCAGCTCGCTCCCATCTTCCCATGACCTGGCTTTTCATATTTCCAAGACTTGGGAGTGCCACTTCTGAGCTCACATTCTCCACCTTGGTGCTTCCAAGTCCTTGTGAACTCATCTATTCTCAATAGATCCATTCGTGCCACACATCTCTAAAAGCTGTCTCTGGGGAGTACCTTCGTGAGTGCATCAGACTGATTGTCCTTGGTATGGATCTTCATCAGTTCCACTTTACCTTCCTCCCCTAGCTCTCTGATCCTGTGGTACCTCACATCTATATGTTTTGTGCGCGCATGATAGACTGGATTCTGTGCCAACAATAGAGTACTCTGACTATCACTGAATAGTGTAATCTTGCTCTGCTCCACCCCCAACTCATCAATCAGCCTCTAAGCCAAAGAGCTTTCTTTGCAGCCTCCATTATCCCAATGTACTCGACCTCTGTGGTAGACAAGGCCATGATTGGCTGAAGGATTGATCTCCAAGACACCGATTTATCATATACACAAAAGAGGTATCCAGTAGTAGACCTCCTTGTATCAAGATCACCAGCATAATTTACATCAACAAACCATTCCAGAGGATCTGAACCTTCACACATCTTTACAGATTGTTCTCCAAATTCTTCCAGCTGCCCACCAAACACCAAACCATAATCCCTTGTTTCATGCAGATATCTCAATATCCATTTTAATGCTTTTCAGTGTTCCTTCTTAGGGTTAGTCATGTATCTACTAACCATGCTCATAGTATCATACTACCTACAGCATTTTCATAAGGAACTCATTCTATATACTCTCTCTCCTCTTCTGACTGGGGGTACTGTAACTTGGAGAGAGACATATGGCTCGGCAATGGCATCTCTGCAGGTTTGGCCTTTTTCATCCCAAACCTTTCTAGAACCTTCTGGATATATTTTTCTTATGACAAATGGAGCACTCCTTTGCACCTATCTTTGCAAATCTCCATTCCAAGGATTTTTTCAGCTGGACCCAAAATCTTTCATCTCAAATTTAGATGATAATGCCCTTTTCAATCTTTTCACAGCATCCATGCTTCTACTGGCTATGAGCATATTATCCACATACAATAATAGGTACAGAGCATCCTCCTCATCTACATCCTTGATGTAGACACAATAATCATGTTCACATCTGCTGAAATCCAGGCTCAAGACAAAGCTATCAAACCTTCGATACCACTGATGAGGGGATTGTTTCAAGCCATACAAAGACTTCTTGAGTAAACACACCTTTTCTTCCTATCCCATCTCCATGAAATCAACTGACTGCTTCATGTAGATTCTTTCCTCCAAAGTTCTATAAAGGAAGGCCATCTTCATGTCTATCTATTTTAATTCCATGTTATGCTGTGCCATCAGTGACAGCAAAACTCGAATAGATGTATGACGCACCATAGGAGAGAAAATTTTTGTGTAGTCAATCTCTTTTCTTTGTGAGTATCCCTTTGCTACTAGCCTTGCTTTGAATCTGACTCCATCTTATTTTAAAGGTGCTTCTTTCACACCCACTTTGAGCCAATAGGTCGAACACCCTCTAGAAGATCCACCAGCTGCCATGTCTGATTCTTCTCAACTAATTCAATCTCCTCCATCATGGCCTACATCCATGAATCATGATCCTTACTCTCTATGGCCTATGCATAATTCTCTAGATCTCCATTAGCAGTGATGAGTGCATAGAAGATAACCTCATTAATGCCATATCTGACTGATCTCCTAATAGTATGCTGGGGCTTATGCAAAGCCACTCCCACTGGTATATCTCTACCCGATGTCTGTGGCTGCTCCTGCACATCTGTCTGAACTATCGACCTTCCATGTTGATTTTCAATATGAGACAATACTTTTCTGTCCAGCTACACCTCAACAGGAACACTCCTGTAAGTGGATGTAACCTGCATGCCATCATTCTCTGACTGGCCACCGCTGTTCACCTTTGTTTTCCCAGTTTCATCTATCCCAGACCTCCTCAAGATGCTCTTCTCATCAAAGATAACATCCCTGCTGATCACTGACTTCTATGCTTGAGAGTTCCATAGTAAGTACCCCTTGACTCCTTATGGATACCCTATGAATGTCATCTTTTGAGATTTCGGATTCAATTTGCTCCTCTTGGTTGCCTCCACATGTGCATAGGCTATGCAACTGAAGACTTTCAGGTGGCCAAGCTTCACCTTCTTCTCACTTTAGACCTCTTCTGGAATGCCTCCATTCAGCTTATAATGAGGGGACCTATTCATAAGAAAATAAGAAAAAATTAGAGCATCACTCCAAAAGGATTTTGGGAGTGATGTCTGCAGCCTCAAACTCCATGCCTTCTCGATCAGTGTCCGGTTCATCCTCTCCATGACACCATTCTACTAGGGAGTCATCCTCACCGTGTAATGGCATTTCATGCCATTTTCCTCATAGTACGTCCTAAACTTCAGGCTAGTATGCTCCCCTCTATTGTCCAACCTCAGACACTTTATATGTCTCCCTGACTCCTCTATTTCAGCTCTCTAGGCTCTGAACCGGGCAAACACCTCTAATTTTTCTCTGATCAGATAAGCCCATACCATCCTTGAGAAATCATCAATAAAAGTAACAAAGTATTTTGTCCCACCACTGGCTGATACAGGAGCTGGTCCCTACACATCCGAGTGCACTAAATCCAGCACTCCCTCGCTATGCTTGGTACTTCTAGCAAACTTCACCCTATGCTGTTTGCCAAAGATACATGGCTCACAAAGATCTGAGCCCTCCTTCTTCAGGGCTGGGATCATACCTCTTCTACTTAGTTCTATGAGCCCACGGTCACTCATATGACCCATTCGATAGTTCCACAGTTGATATAAAATCTACTCCTCCTGTGCCACTGCTAGCACCTCTGCACTATCATTTACCACTGAACCTTTCATTCTATAAAGATTGTTGCTCAGTCCTCTACCTCTCATCACCACGAAAGCTCTGTTGGAAATTTTTAGACATCCACTCTCAGCCTAGCTACTAAAAGCATAACCCTGCTCTTCCAAGTAGCCCAAAAAAATAAAATTCTTTTTCAACTCCGGTACATGCCTGATATTTAATAATGTACGAATTATCCTGTCATACATCCTCACCCTGATAGAGCCAATTTCAGCTACTTTGCATCGGTGATCATCTCCAAGGCCGACACTACCACCATCGGCCTTCTAGTAGGTAGCAAACCACTCTCAATGAGAAGTATAGTGGTGCGACCATGTTGAATCTAATATCCATATAGTATCATACTCTGTGGATCCATCTGATACAACTAGCAGATTTTTCCCACTGCTCACAGAAGTTGTATCATCTCCCTTGCTGGCCTTCCCTTTTTTTCATCTTAAAAGGGGACGATCTCTCCTCAGGTGTCAAGACTGATGATATTTATAACATTTCAATATCATCTTCCTCTGATCGTGAGACTTTGACCTACCCTTGAATTTTTCTCTTGTCTTTTCATTTGATCTTTTCTATCTTTTGTTCACAACCAAGATCTCAGACTTAGGGTCTCCCTTACAGATCCTTCCTTTGCTCATTTGATCTGAGCACACCAACAATCTCTTCATAGTTTAGGGTCTCCTTTCCATAAACTAGAGTTGTTATGAAACCATCATACGAACCTGAGAGAGAACATAATAGTAGCAATGCCTGATCCTCCTCGTCGATCTTTACATCCAAACTCATCACCTTAGAACACACCTGATTGAACCTTTGGATATGTGCAACAAGATCTCCACCTTCGAGCATCCTTAGACTATACAGTTGTTTCTTCAACCACAGCTTATTCGTCATATTCTTTTTCATATATGTATTCTCCAGTCTCTCCCAGAGCTCCTTTGCTGTAGTTTCTATGCAAACCTCGAGCAAAATCTGATCGACCAAGTACATTCGGATTATGCTAAAAGCAATTTTTTGCAACTCTTCCTAATCCTCAACACTAATCTTTTCTGATCTTTCTTTTGTCAAGACCTTGTAGATCCTCTGCTGAACGAACAAGTCCTTTACTCTTTGCTGCCATAGGGTAAAGTTTTCCTTACCATCGAACTTCTCAAAATCCACCTTGAATCCACTTAAACCCATGACTTCAAACAAGTCAAGAACAGATTCCTAACACCCTTCACGATCATACACCTATAAAACTATCCTTCAAAGAAGATCTAACTAGCCCTAGATCCTCTTTCCAAACTTCTATATCACCGTTCCTTCGTGTAAACAATCTCCACCTCAATCTAGAGACAACCACGAAGCAAACTAGAAGTTTTAGGATAAAATTTGGTGCAATAGATCCTAAATGTAGTAAATCCTAGGTGTCTTCCTTTCTTCTATGCAACACCACTCTGATACCAAATTTTGGGAATATACGCTCTTTCCACATGGATCGGCATGACCGTCGGTGATTGACCAAGCAACAAGAAAGTACTTCTTAGAGATCTCTATGGAAGTACGATCAAATAAATCAAGAAATAGAGAAGAAGAGAGGAAGAGATTTTTGGAAGAAAAGAGCTTTTATTCAGTATATTTCAGCACTCTTACAATCTTGATCTATTTTCAATATATATACTTTGCAAAGGGTCAAGCTCAAGCTTATAGAAAAACTCTTCAAATCCAAATAACCCATATACATAAAATAATAACCCATAAAAACTGAGCCGATCTAGTTTTAGACTGAGATGGCTAACCTGCGATTGGATCGTCTCAATACCAAACTGAGTCGACCTAGTTGTATACCGTGCCAACTGAGCTGACCCAGTTGTATACCATGCCAATAGCCTAAAAATACTGCTTTCTATCTGAATTTTTCTCTAAGACCTAGCCGACCCAATCCTGGACTGAGCCAACCCAGTTCCCAACTAAGCTGGCTCAGTCTCAGAGTGAGTCGGTCCAGTTTCTAAACTTTACTATTGAGACTGATTCTTCTTTCCGCTCGCTCTCATCTTTCCATGACCTATCTTCTCATATTTTCAAGACTTAGGAGTGCCACTTCTGAGCTCACAAAGTCAAGTCCTCCCACTAACTTCATCAAGTTAATAGGTTAGGACTAGGATCAATTTAGATCCATGGGAATCTTATTCAGTCTTACTGATTGAAATCAGTCAAATTGATTCCTAATGACATAGGTTAGTCTAAATCACTAAGTGATCTAATCAAATCTCAATCGACCATGTCGGTCAGGTAAGTGAGATCAGTGGAAGGGATATGCCATTAACTCATCAAAGATCAAATCAGTACGAGTAGCTCCTAATTAAAAACCACTGATCTAGACTGCCAAACTTACCTTAGACACCAATTGATTAATTAGGTTTATTCTAATCAACCTAGCAATTTTGGACTTAATCGCATAGCCATGAATCAAGTCCATCTTAGTCTAGTTAAAGACATGGACTTGTCCAACTACAACTATTGGAGTTGATTCTAGAGTGTCCTTGACCTAATCTGATTCAACACCTAATTAGATTTGATCAATTACTCTAGATTAATCTATTCTTAAACTAACCTTAGGTCTAATCCAATTAATAGACCTAATTCATCTAACCCTTTAATCCATAGTTTTATGATTTTATCTTAGGATCTTTAATTCATAATTCTAGAACCTAGAAGGCAACATTTAATTCTTTTAATTAAGTTTTTGGGTTGATGGGTTAGGGTTCTGTATTTCAAAAATAGTTTTCAAATTTTGAAAGATTTTTATTTTTTATTTTTCAAATGGGTCGACTCATTTCAGAAATGGATCAGCTCATTTCTCAAACAACAACCTATTGCTAGTTTTAAATAGAAAATAAAACATAATAAAAATTAAACTATGAATCAATCTTTTAGATTTAATCTAAAATATATTCATATTTAATTTTTTAATTAAAATAATTTTAATCATTAAAATTTTTTTACTATTCATCTTAATGAATGAGTTCATGGTGGCATCCCTACCGCCATAAGGGATCCCCACTGAATGGGAGGACATGGCCTTTAAACCATACTTATCCCTTATGATTGGATGGCTTGGTCACTCATTCATTCTCGATTACTAAATTATCTAGATTAAGCATATCAAATATACTAATATTTAATTTTTAATTACATATTGACATGTCAAGCAACTTGGTTGCTCTGATACCAATGAAGAAAATCGAGCAGGATACAAGCATGCATTTTCAAAATATTTTTGAATTATATAACAGTGAAAGAATTAGATTAATCTAAAATTAATCTACTACATGCATTGATCTAATCAAATAAATCCTACTAAGGATCAAGCCATGTTAATATATAATTTAAAATTTAAATGCGATCGATCAGCAAATCGAATTTGCTGACCGATATGAGTTCAGAACTCGATACCTATGCGTGGGTAGCTGATCTCCATAATCTAAATTCACCAAAATAAATAGTGGTATCATGCTACAGTCGCGCACTCATCCGACTTCTATGGTTGGTCCACATGGAGCTTCTGGTCCTGACCAGCTCCATTGGGTGCTAACTCCTCGTCGGGGTCTTCAATGGCTGATCGCGATCGATCCAATTGATCACCTTCTTTCTGATCTCCTAGATATTCTAAAAAATTAGAACACTGAGTATGGAGGATGGTGAGTTGGTGTCTAAAGTTTGGTGATGATCGGGTACTCACAGCACTCAATCTCTTCACCTGAACCCAGAGACCCAGTTCTAGGGTTTTTCACTCACCGAAAACCCTGATTACCGAAAATCTTCTCACGCCCTCGCTCTTTGGAATTTTATCATGAAACAATTTTTCATGGATCAAGGGACTCTCCCTCTATCATACACCTCTTTGGAAACACCTATTAGATGGGCGACCAAAGATTAAAAAATAAAAGAAGTGGCATGTAAAGATTTTAAGTGCAAGAATCCTGGTTTGACTTTTCCACCCCAGATGGATGCACCCCACTCTAATTTTCTCTCTCTAAGAAACCCTCTCACACCCCTTAGCCTTCTCTCATGTAAACCCATGCACACCAACATAAAAAAAACTATTTTAAATGTGCGCTAACAATGTGATTTGCATGTAGGTTTGGATAAGGGAGAAAGAGGTTAGATGGCTTCAACTAAACACTTGAATTCAAAATTCAAGTGTAGAGATTATCTCTTCCCAATGCCAAACCAAAGTGTTTGATGCATAGAAGGACTCTCTTTTTATGTACCCATACTTAGAAATGCACAAAAGTGTGCGTCAGAAATGAGTTTGATGCATGGAGAGGATAAGAATAGGAAGTTTCAACCAACTAACTGAAACTTGAATTCAAAATTCAAGTTTATTTGAATTGCTCCAATGCTTAGACTAGGTCAAAAGCAGATGAGAGGAGGGGCTTAGAAACCTTCTTTTGTGAGAGAAAAACTTACATAAAAAATTTGGGGCATGAGACAAGAGTGGAAAAGTCAAAGCAAGGTGGCGCAGGGAGAAAGTTTAAATTCAAACTTTGAATTTATCTTAGTTGGTATCAACCAAACCAATAATTCTAGACCTATTTAAATTAGATCAAATCTAACCAAATTAGGCTTAATCCAATCTAATAAAATTTTAATCAAATTAAAAATTAATTAGATTTAGGTTCTGATCAAATCAGGATCAAATCTTTCATAGCAATTAGGTCATCTCATGATCTTATTGGGTGAAACCCAATCGAATCCAATTCGATCAGATTTGATCAAATTCTCATTGCTCAATTAAATTAAGCTAATCAGTAATCAAATTGCTAATTAATTATTCTAAAATATTAGAGTTTCAATTGGATGAATGTCCAGATAATAGAGTTCCATCAACATGAAACTCCTGAAGAGTCCCAAATTAGTGGAACTTTTGAACCCAGTATCCCAAATGAATGAAACTCACGATCGTAGAATCTCAGATCAGTGGGACTCTTGATCAGTGAGTTTTAGATAAGTTAGACATTGAGTTCCAATCTAGTGGGACCCACAAAGGTAGAGTCTTAGTCCAATGGAACTCCTGATCATAGAATTCCAATCTAGTGGGACTCTTGATCAGAGAGTCCTAGATAAGTAGGATTCTGAGTTTCAGTCTAGTGGGATCCATAAAGATATAGTCTCGATCTAGTGGGACTCTTGGTCATAGAGTCTCAGTCTAGTAAAACTCTTGACCATAGTATCCTAGGTCATCAGGACTCATGATCAGTCATTAGATCAGATAGGAACTTCTTATATGTGTTACCTCATAGGTTTGATTCCTAAGTCGGTAGCATACGAACTGATTTTCTGTACCAATCGATGCGATGATCTATCAATGGTACCCGACATCTGGATAGGTCAAAAAATTGCAATGCAATAATGTTGAACCTATGTCATATGGTTATCGTATAATGATGAACCTGTGTCAAAGTATGATCTAGGATTTACTGCCAATCCTAAAAATTCATTCATATTATATTTCAAAATTCAATGTCCATCACATGGACCACCCCGACCGAGGATTTGCTAAATTGAAATATAATGATGCACTTGCTCTAACAATTGGAGAGGTCAATCCCATCTTGACACACATACTGACTTCACAAGTACTTGACTGCACCCAGTAGCTTTCCATCATTGAATTAGAAATTCAGGTAGTCCGGTACCTAAGTATAGTGAGTTGTTTGCATGTAATCATGGTGGTCTCAGGTCTAAGGGACACTTATGTCCATATCCTTCACGAGCAACTTTTTATAGTAGAGAGTTCCATAATTGGATCACGTTCAGTGAAATATATCCCTACATATCACCTTCATGCCATAACAGTATCTCCATATTTTTTGGTTAAGAGGATAACCAATACTTATGGCACACAATGACCTACCCTCGATACATTATCATCTTGAGTAATAGCATATCATTTGGTTGTGAACTAATTTAAGGACTAAAGGTCAAATCCTCCTTTGTCGAGTCTAAATAGCCCTAAAAACTTCATCATAGAAGAGTTCATTACAAAAAGATGCACAAAACGATGAAAAGACTAAAATAATAATTTTGTTTATTAATAATTTAAGTATAATTATATTTAGCTCGACCATCTATAATCTAGATAATTGGCTTTAGGATATAATTTCCAACACTAAATTGATTCATGATCATTTTATGTTTTGTATATAGATTTAGATTAAAACCCTACAACTAGTACTATTTTTGAAATGAGTTAACCCATTTAGTGAATAGTACTATGTTGTAAAATTTTTTTTAAAATTTTAAAAAATATTTTCAAAATGCTGAACCCCAATCCTCAGTCCAAAAATTTAACTGAGAATTAAGTAAAATAAATTTGGATCTAGAATTATGAATTAAAGATCTTAAATCATTGATCATAAAATATGGGTTATTGGGTTAGATGAATTAGGTCCGTTAATTGGATTAGATTTAAAGTTAGTTAAAGAATAGATTAAATTAGCGTAATTGATCAAATGTAACCAAATATTGATTTAGATTAG
Source organism: Cocos nucifera (assembly GCA_006176705.1). NCBI lineage: Eukaryota > Viridiplantae > Streptophyta > Magnoliopsida > Arecales > Arecaceae > Cocos > Cocos nucifera. The sequence goes on from QRFJ01000409.1 coordinate 556,619, forward strand.
ATCAAGGACTCTTTAGACTTCATTACAATAGTTGTAGTTGGTTAAGTCCATGCCTTTAACAAGGATCAAATGGACTTGATTCATGGCTATGCGGTTGAACCCAAAATTACTAGATTGGTCAAATTAAAACTAACGAACCGGATGATATCTAAGGTAAATTTGGCAGTTTAGACCAGTGGTTTTTAATTGGAAGCTACTCGCATTGATTTGATCTTTGACGAGTTAATGGCATATCCCTTCCACTGATTTCACTTACCTGGCCATCCTGGTGAGTTAGGTTTTGATTAGATCACTTGGTGATTTATGCTCATCCATGTCAATTAGGTAAATCAATGTGATCGATTTAGGTGCTCCTAATGTCGGCTTGAATTAAGTCCTTTTTGATTTGACTTAGTGAAGCCAGTGGGAAAATTAAAATTGGCTAATTAATTCTTTCCTTCTCTTCTTCTTAAAATTAATTTAAAAAATTTTCTAAAATTATTAGATCCTTAAAAATAATAAAGTTATGGTGAGAACTAAGTCATAGCTTTTCATTAAGTTGAGTGATAATGGATCCATTAGTTTAATAATCACTGGAGGCCCAATAATCTAGAGCTTATTGACTAATGAAATTATCATTCATAATATGATGATTTAGTCGTGTCTTTCTAATGGTGGTCAGGTTGGCCTACCAAAATTGGACCTGATCATTTGTTGGTCAGATTCACCAAATATGGTCGTATTAATGGTTGGACCTAATTGGATCTTTTCAATGGAGGCTAAAGCCTACTGATTAGGTTTCCAGGGCAAAATTAAATTACTAAATATTATTTATAAAAATAATTGATTATGAACCTATCCATAGATGTGCATGGGTTGACTAACTAAAGTTGGGCTCATGTGTAATTTGTGTGGATTCTAGTACCCATTAATGAATTAAAGTAATTTTTTGAATTGGAGGTAGAGGCTACCTATTTGTATAAAATAGTGAAAGAATCTTTAGACTAAAGTCCAAGTCTTTAGGATAGATAATTCATATACTAATTAGGTTTGATTTTTTTTGTGTAGCAATGGCCGCTATCTTGTCGCTCTAGTCATTATTAAGTAATGACAAACTCATAGGATCCAACTTCGATAGCTGGTATCGAAAGTTGAATATAGTCCTAGAGCATGAGTCGATCCTGTATATTTTGATGGATCTGGTACCTGAGGTGCCAGCCCTGAATGCTAGTAAGGTGGTTAGAGACACTTATTAGAAGTGGCTCAATGACTGCACCACTGTTCGGCGCATAATGCTGATGGTAATGAATGATAAGTTTAGCTGCAGGCTCAAAAATGCCTAGCCTCAGGAGATGCTTCAAATATTGAATGACTCCTTTGGCATGCCTAATGACTTTGAAAGGCACAAGACTAGTTGTGCCATTTTCAATGCTCAGATGAGGGATGGGATCTCAATCATCGATCATGTATTGTACATGATCGAGATGATTGAGCACTTAGATAAGCTAGGCTTTCTCCTGCATGAGCAGCTCGAGAAGGATATAATCCTGAATTCTTTGCCCAAGTCCTTCCTTCCCTTCCTTACTCATTTTTGAATGACAAAGTCTACAGTGAACTACCATGGTTTATTGGAGCTACTGCAGAATTTTGAGAAGGATCACCAACTCCATAAGGACACGGTGAATATAGTGGAAGGATCTTCTTCCGATCGTCGATTCTTTAAAAAAGAAAAGAAGAACAAGAAGAAGAAGAATAAGAAGGTGCAACCGCATGCTAGGACATCTGCACAAGATTAGACCAAGAAGTGCAAGCCCGACCAGAGCCAGGTGGAGTGCTTCTTTTGCAAGAAGCAGGGGCACTAGAAGAGGAACTATGCTTAGTACATTGTCGAGGAAGAAGCAAGTAGTTGCTAGGCAAGATAATTATATGATAACATCTTGCAACTTTCCGATATGTGATACTACTGCCTGGGTATTAGATACCAGAAGTCCTTATCATATCTATAATTTGATGTAGGATTTGCAGGTTAGTAGAAGATTTAATGAAGGTAAGAGCTTCCTGAATGTTGGAGATGAAAGACAAGTTTCAGTTCTAGCTTTAGGAATCATGAATCTTGTAATCAATTCTCGTAATGTAATTCTTAATGAATATCATTTTTTATCCAGGCTTTTTGTTGAATGTTATTTCCATAGTCCTTTTGGCCATATATAGTTATGAATTTTCAATAAAGGGAAATGTTTGTAATGTCATTTTGAATGGTGTTACGATGTTTGTTGGACAATTGAATAATGAAATTTACTTACTATCACAGTCTATTAATGTGGTTCAGTCCTCCAATAAATATTCTAGATTAAATGATATGTCAAAAGTCTACCGTTGGCACTGTAGGCTAGGTCATATCAACAAGAATAGAATAAATACGTTGGCCCAAGAAAAAATTCTTGAAATCTATAATTGTGAATCATTTTTGACCTATAAGTCCTGTCTTCTTGGTAAAATGACCAAGTCATCTTTTATTGGAAAGAGTTAGCGAGCTAGTAAACTCCTAGGTATAATACATTCTGATGTATGTAGATCCATGAGCTCAAGTGCCAGAGGTGGATATTTCTGTTTCATAACCTTCACGGACAACCTATTGAGGTATGGGTATGTTTATTTAATGAAGCATAAGTTGGAGTCATTTGAAATGTTCAAACTACTCCGTAATGAGGTAGAAAAATAAACTAGGAAGAGTATTAAAATTCTTTAGTCTGATCGAGAGGGTGAGTACCTTTCTAGCTAATTTCTAACATATCTTGGGGAGAATGGGATTCTCTCTCAGTGGACTCCTCCTGGAACACCACAGTATAATGGTGTATCTGAAAGAAGAAATTGAACCATGTTTGACATGGTCCGATCCATGTAACACCCCATCCCTAACTAACTATGGGTGACAGTGCCACATCCCACCCTTATCTAAAGGTTAAGAAGATTTTTTTTAAAACTATAACTAGGCTGCATTAGTACTTAAACCAGCTCAAAATAATTGCTCTATCAATCCTTCAATTTACAACACAGGCATTTTAATTAAAATTCTTTCTTAAAAATCCAACTCAATATTTCAATTAAATCTTTGCTATCAACCATTATTTCCAATCAACTCACCAATTTGAAGGAACCAGATCTAGGATTTCATAGGTAGATCTTGAAACTTTTTCAAGATCTTACAGCGAAAGACTTAAATAAATCTAAAATTTATTTAAATAACTATATAAATACCTAGATCTTAGATCTATTACATGATTAAGGCATGATATTAAATTAAAAATTAAAATCAAATAAGAAAGAAAAAGATTGATCAAATCAACCTAGATCTACACTACATCAAATGCAGGTATGAAGTTTATAGATCAGATATGTTACTGAGCAAGTTTAGATGTTTTAACTTGCTAATCTAGGCTTGAAGATGAAGTCATGAGCTGCACACGCATCCGACCTCTAGAGTCATCCACACGAGCCTACGATCTCTGACCTGAAGTTCGATGCAGGAAATCAGCATAGCATGCTAGTATTGTGCTGATCCTTCTTCGACAATCGATCCGATGCTCCCTTCTTCAAAATTTGGACTCTCCAAAATATGAGAAGGAAGATGATAGTTTGCTGATCTGAGAATCTCTCAAAAAAACTCAAAAGAAAGGAGGAGAGATTGAAAATAAAATAGCCCTAGAAGAAGATCCTCTTCTTCTTCTTTTTTCTCTCACCTAGACACCCAGTTTGGTGCCTATGGAACCCCCACACCCAAGGACCTTCTTCCTCTGATTTTTGCACACTCAAAACCTCTCCCAAAGCTTTGTATTCTTTGAAAAATACCTAAAAAATAGGTATGGGGGGCATTGAGACCAAGGTGGCGCAAGGAGATAGGAAGTCCTAGTCTCACTAGGACTTTTATTTTGATTTGGTCAAACAAGATCTTTTAACCAAATAAAATCAAAATTAAAACAACCTAATTAAATAAGACCCTAACTATTTAAGGACTTAATTTAATTATATTAAATTAGATTTAATTCTAATTTATTTTCTAATCAAATTAGAAAATTGGGTTAATTCGAGTTCTAGTTAGACTAGGACTAGTTCTTCATTGCACTTGGCTTATCCAATAAACTAGTTGAACTTGATCCAATCAAGACCAAACTAAATATAATTAAATTATATTTAATTAAACTTAATCTCAGCCTATTGGCTTAATTAAATTTAGTCAATTAGCAATTCAATTGCTAATCAATCCTCCTACAATACTTGCACTAGGTTAAACACCAATCGTATTGATTGTTTAACCCTAGAACGATTCTTAATCATTGATCAACTATCCGATTAGATCGTAAACTCTAATGTGTGTGATCTCATAGGTCTGAACCTAAGTCGATAGCATAGAAATAAATTTTTGTACCAATCAAAGTGATCATCTAGCAATGATATCCGACGGTCAGATAGGTCGAAGGCGTAGAACACCATCCTTAGAACCCATGCGGATATAGTTTTCATGTAATTTATCTCCTTGACCATAATGCTCATAGGACACATCAGAGTTCAACTATCAACTTTGATCAGGTTGTCCACATTGTATTTTAAAATATCAAATTCATCTGATGGATTACCCTGGCCAAGGTTTTGCTATATTGAAATACAGTGATACATTCTTCTCCAACTCTTGGAGTGGTCAATTCCATCTTGATCACACTTTGATTTTGTAAGTACTTGACTATGCCTAGAAGCCTTTCATTACTGAATTAAAAATTTAGTTAGTCCGATACCAAAGCATAGTGAGTTACTTGCAAGTCACTGAGGTGATCTCAGGTCTAAGGAATACTTATACCTATATCCCATCAGAGACATTCTCGACAGCAGACTGCTCTAGAGTTGGCCACGTTCAATGATGATATATCCATACATCTCACCTGTATGCCATACCAGTGGCTTCACATATCTTGGTTAAAAAGATAACCAATCTATATGGCATATAGCGACCTATGCTCGATAGATGCTATCGTTCTAATTAACAGCCTATAATTTGGTCGTAAACAAATTTAAGGACTAATCAATAAATTCTCTCTTTATCAAAACTAAATAGTCCTAAGAACTTCATCACAATAATGGAGTTCATTAGAAGATATAAACTTATGATGAAAAAAGATGTCAAATTATTTTTTATTAATTAATAAATTAATTATAATATTTCAACCATCAATAGACTGATGATTGACTTTAGGACATAATTTCCAACAACTCCCACTTATCCTAAAGCCACTTGGCACAGTATCTAATACCCATCTTCGACTTATGGTTGTCGAACTTTTGGATTGCTAGAGATTTAATGAAGGGTTTGGCTAGGTTCTCCTTTCCATCGATCTTTTGAAGGTTGACATGACCATGATCCACGATCTCACAGACCAAATAGAAGCGACATAGAATGTACTTTGTTCACTGGTGTGCCTTCAATTTTTTTGTTTGAGCTATGGCGCTAGTGCTGTCGCAGTAGAGCAGGATTGGACCACCAATGGAGGATGCTACTCTGAGCTCGGTGATGAACTTTCTTAGCCATACAGCTTCTTTTATTGCATCTAATGCTGCCATGTACTCTGCTTCGCAAATAGAGTCAGCTATTGTATGCTGCTTGAAACTTTTTCAGTAGATGGCTCCACCATTTCGAGTAAAGATATACCCCAACACTTTTTACTGTCATCATGATAGATTGAATGCTGGAGTCTGTAAACCCCACAAGCTTCAGATTTGATTCACCATAAACCAACCGTTGGTCTTTAGTATTTCTCAAATACTTAAGGATGGTTTTAACCACCTTCCAATGATTTTCTCTAGGGTCAGACTGGTATCTACTCACTACTCCTAGTGAGTATGCCACGTCTGATCTCGTACATGTCATTGCATACATAATAGACCCCACTGCCGAAGCATATGAAATTCTACTCATACACTCTATTTTTAGGAGTTGTCGGACAATCCTTTTTAGAGAGAGAAATTTCTTAGCCTATTGAAAGATAGTCTTTTTTGGAATTCTCCATGCTGAACCTCTTCAGCATAGTTTTTATGTACGTGGATTGGGATATATCAAGCATCCTTTTAGATCTATCCCTATAGATCTTCATCTTTAGGATGTAGGATGCTTCACCCAAGTCCTTCATGGAGAACTATGATGACAACCAGACTTTTATTCCTTATAGTGTGGGGATGTCATTTCTGATTAAGAGAATATCGTCTACGTACAAAATAAGAAATACCATTGTTGGACCATTTGTAAATGTATGGTTCTTCTCCGTTCTTAAAGAAGCCATACGTTTTGATCACTTTTTCCAACTCTGAGATGCCTGCTTCAATTCATAAATGGATCTCTGAAGCATGCACATCTTAGACTCATCTGTGGATGTGAACCCTTCAGGTTGTATCATATACACCTCTTTGGTCAGCTCTCCATTTAGGAAAGCTGTTTTCACATCCATTTGCCAGATCTCATAGTCCAGATGGGCAGCAATGGCAAGCATAATTTGAATGAATTTGATCATTGCCACAGGAGAGAACGTCTCATCATAGTCAATACCATAACGTTGATGATATCTCTTGACAATCAGATGGGCTTTATAGGTCTCCACCTTATCATCTATGCCCCTCTTTCTTTTGAAGATCCATTTACACCCAATGGATTTAACCCCTTCAGGTGGGTTAACTAATGTCCATACATCATTGACCTTCATAGAATCCATTTCGAATCTTATGGCTTCTAGCCATTTCTCAGAGTCGGATCCCTGCATTGCATCCATATAAGTGATGGAGTCCTTATCGTTCTCATCAAGTTCGATGGGATCACCATCCTGGATCAAGAATCTATAGTACCTATCTAGATGGTGGGATACTCTACCGCATCGCCTTAATGGTGTGGGTTTACTAGGCTTTAGAACTGATCTGATTAAATTCAACTTAGGTTCAACATTCTGTGCCAGATTTTCTACTTGTTGAACTTTACCAAGTTCAATCTTAGAGACAACAGTTCCTTCATCAAGGAACATTTTTTCCAAAAAGGTTGCCCTAAGGCTGACGAATACCTTTTGTTCATTAGCATGGTAGAAATAGTATCCTTTGGTCTCTTTTGGGTACACTATACAAATACTAAGGACCAGTGGCTTGTATATGGTGAATTGAACTTAAAACTTGTAGAATTCACAAACTCTAGTTTCTAGTCTAATCATGATGATAGCAAGAGTGTATCGAGATATATATTCACTCTTAATGGTGTGGCTATCTATTGGAAGAGTTCCAAGCAGCACACTATGGTCGATTCAGTTTGTGAGGTAGAGTATGTCGCTGCATCAAATGCTGTCAAAGAAGTGGTGTGACTGAAAAAATTCATCACCAAGCTTAGAGTAGCATCCTCCCTTGATGGTCCAATTTTGGTCTATTGCGATAGCTCTGGAGCCATTGCTCAGGTGAAGGAACTGAAGGCACACCAGTGGACGAAGCATATTCTACGTCACTACCATCTTATTCGAGAGATCGTAGATCGAGGTGATGTCAATCTTTAGAAGATCGATGGAAAGGAAAACATGGCTGACCCATTCACTAAAGCTAATGCAGTGAAGGAGTTCAATGACTTCAAGTCGAAGATAGGTATTAGATACTACACCGATTGGCTTTAGTCCAAGTGAAAGATTGTTGAAAATATGTTCCAAAGTCAATCATCAACTTGTTGATGGTTGAGCTATATTTTTATAATTATATATAAATTATGAATTAATAAAATTATTTTGGCATGTTTCATCATAATTTCTTTTTGTCTTCTAATGAACTCCTATGTTGTGATGAAGTTCTTAGGACAATCTAGATTCAACATAGGAGGATTTATCATTTAGACCTTAAAATAGTTCACGATCAAATGATACATTGTTACTTAGGATGATAACATTTATCGAGTATAGGTTATTATGTGCCATATAGGTTGGTTGTCCTCGTAACTAAGGAGTATTAAGATACTGGTATAGCATGCAAGTGAGATGTATGGGTACATCTACACTGAACGTGACCAACTTCGAAGCTTTTTTTCTATCAAGATTAGCTCCGATGGAATATGGATATAAGTATCCCTCCGACCTGAGATCACCATGGTGACTTCAAAGCAACTCACTGTGCTTTGGTGCTGGACTACTTGAATTTCTAATTCAGTGATGGAACATTTTTGGGCATAGTCAAGTACTTGAGGAGTCGGTGCGTGTATCAAGATGGGATTAACTGCTCCTGATTTTAGGAGTTGTATTCAATTATATTTTAATCTAGCAAAGCCTTGGCTAGGGTAGTCTTAGTGAGGAGTCATGGGACTAATTGCTTTGAGATACGACATAGATTTATTTTTTAGGGTTGACAGTCTAACCCTGAGTCATCTATTACATAGAGATCATAGAGATGAATTATATGGTAACCATATTCGCATAGGTTCTGATTATTATGATTGTGACTATTTGACCTATTTGAACATTGGGTACCAATGCTAGATAGTCACTTTGATTAGTACAGAAAGTGGTTTCTGTGCTACTGGCTTAGGTTCGAACCTGCGAAGTCACACACACTAAAGGTTTCTACCTAATCTGTTGGCTGTGGTCAAGAGTCCCACTGGACTCGAACTCTTCAACCAAATATCCTATGACATTAGGATACTAAGTCCTACTCATCTTAAACTCTCTGATCAAGATTATGGACTCTATGATCGTAAGTTTCATTCATTTTGGACACCAGGGTCAAGAGTCCCACTAGACTGGGATTCTTTGATTAGGATTTCATATCGATGAACTCTATTGCCCGATGATCTATTGGATTTGGACTTTGATTTTATGAGAAGTTTATTATTGATTTGATCATAAATTAACTTAATTTGATTGAGTAATTATTTTTGGTTCAAGTCCAATTTAATTGGATTCAATTGGGTTTGACCCAATTAGGTTATGAGATGACCTAATCGTCGAGGAGGTTTGATCCCTGATTTGATCAAGGATTGGACTTGATCAATTCTTAATTTTATTAGAATTTAATTAAGCATAATTAAATCTAAATTAGTTGGGTTTAATATGATCTAATTGGGCCTAGCTAAATTGGTTTGGACTTGGCCTGGTTGGATAAAATCGATTTGGACTAGTTTGACTAGTCCTCTTACCACGCCACCTCATCTCTTCTGCGCCTACAATTTTCTATGAGAAAAAGTATCTCATATGTTTCTCCACACATAGAAAAAGCCCACGACCTGGTATCTCATGCCCCAAATAGATAAGATTAGGTGGTTTTGGTTTGAATCCAAATCAAGTTTGAATTTGAATCAAAAACCAACTTGATCTCATCCTTCCATGCATTGTGAATGTAGAAAAGAGTTTTTTTAAATTAGTGGATTTTTTTGGGCATGTGACATCTGATAGAGAGTGAGGAACCCAGTCTACAAGCCTCCTTTTGCATGGAGAAAAGGAAAAGTTCCATAGAAATTAGTACACAGGGTTTGGGTAGGAGTGCTGCCCCAGGTTTTGAGTCTAAGGTTTGGGAAGAGTTTGTGTGAGATACAAGTGTCGTGAGCTCACCAAATTTTAGTGAGAACCTTCTCTACCTCTCTACTATGTCTACTAGCAACCCAGAGCATCCACAAATCTCATAGATGAAGATCAAAGCTGTTCGATCAAAATTGCCCCTTGAAGCATTCCGGCATCGAGCTTGCACTTGCGGGGAGCCGATCAGGACTAGGAGCCTCATGTAGATGATCTGTGGAGGTCAGACATTATGTAGCTGCATCATGACCAGCGGACCTCCTTGATGATGATTAGATCATAGTGATCAACTATCCACGAAATGGTATTGTATTTTGAACACATAAATGTAGTAAATAGTTTGCTGCATAGTTTTATTTTTCAGATCTATATGAATGCATGCATATTATGTTTAGATCCTTAGTGTAGGATTTAATATTCTGATATAATCAATAGGTAATTAATTAGATTAATTATTTTTTACTATATTTTTACTATTTTTCAAAAAAAAAATTTGAAAGTAGCACTACAAACCCTGCACTATATCCTTTCAAGGACATCAATGGTTGTTGTCTTGAAAAGAGAAGATGTGTCCTCTCAGGGCCTTTTCATAGCCCTTTTATTTTTGATTTTTGGGAGATCCAAGGGTTGGATTTCTTTCTTATTCCTTCTTTTAATCTTCATCTCTTGGAGTATCCAAAAGATCCGAAGAATAATTTTTAGATTAACCATCAGGTGGGATCCGTGAGAAGCTAGCACTTTAAGCAGATCTTTATTCGATGAACCTTCGATCTATGTTTTAGCTTCATATGGTCTTTCTATAGAAGCTGGACGTGTGTGCATCTCCAAAGGCAACAACAAAAATCAATTGCGGAGTTCTCGACCCATGCAAAGGTAAGAGTTTTGATCTCTTCTCTGAACTAGATGCGATTTAGGATTAAGATCTAGAATTATTCTAGATTTAGGGTATTGATTTGATCAATACCAAAACTTTTATTTTTAGATTTAAGAATGCATTATGACATGTTATAGATCCTAGATGTAGGATTTAATAATTAGATTAGATGCTTTTATAGATTAAATAGTTTAATCTACATCTTTTGCTGCATTTTATTTCAAAAATATTTTGAAATTCAAGCATAAAATCCTGTATATTTTTCATCAATGGTGTCAAAGCATCTAGATTTTATTATAACATGATCATATTTATATTAAAATAAATTCAAAAATAAAACTCTATAGATTGGATATACTGATTATAAGGTTGTTCTGTTGTAAGGTTTATCCCTTACAGTGGAGAGGTTGTCCTAATATGTGCTGATCTATTCTTAAATCATGAATAAGTTAGATATGATCTAAATAATTTTATAATTTATTTTTTAATTTTAAATATAAAATTAAATAAATTTTATAACTATTTTAGATTATTTAGATTATATCTAAATAATATTGGATCGGACATACTAATTATAAGGTTGTCCTACTATAAGGTTTACCCGTTCCGATGGAGAAGTTGTCCTAGTATGTGCTGACTTAAATAATCAAAATTATAAATATGTTAGATGAGATCTAAAATAATTTATGATTTATTTTTAAATTTTAAATTTAAATTTAAATAATTTATAATCTGATCCATATGATGTGTTTTATGTTTAGATCTAGATCCTGTTGTTGCATATGTTGATGTGTAGCTTTTGTTTTGAATCTAGAATGTATATGTATGACATATTAGTTTTATAGAATTTAAATTGAGAACTTACTTTATGCAAAATCCTAGATTCAAAACCATAGGATATGATCTAAATATTAAAACAATCAGATCTAAAACCATGTATTGAATATGATCAATGTAAACTATTTGCAATTTGAAAATATTTCAAATGATCAAATCAAAAATTAGTTCTGAGGTTCCATAAACCCAAATCCATAAGCTTTGAACTTAATTAGGAATTAAGTGTACCAATCAAAATGATCATCTAGCAATAGTTTTTGATGTTTGGATAGATCTAATGTATGCAAAGTAACATTCTTAGAATCCTGGCCTATGGTTATCGTATTATTCATCGCTATGATCAATAATGCTCAAGATAATTTTGAGTTAGCTGTCGACACTCATATAAGTCATTCATATTATGTTTCAATGTTTGCAAATCCCGTGACTCCTCTCGACCAAGTCGAGTAGCATCCAATTAAAAACCACTGATCAAATCTATTGGACTTGCCTTAGACACCAATTTATCAGACCAAAATTGATCGAATTAGCCTACAATCCAGGATCAAATAGTAGAGCTAGATTAGGTCTTGAGGTGGTCGACCACATGTGGCTGTGAGTCAATCTTGAGCAAACATACAGCAAATGGGTTGATCAATTTTAAGCACTCTTGGTCCCACCTAACCAACTTGATTTGATTTGATTAACCACTCAAGCTAGACCTAATCATGCTACCCATACCCTAAACCCATGTTTTATGAAGGTGTCTTAGATCTAAAAATTTTTAATTTTTAGATCTAATTAGTTTCATAATTTAATTTTTAATTAAGTATAAACATGGTTTAGAAACAAAGCATGCATCAGATCCTAGAGTTTTTAGATCTAGGGTTTAGCAGAAAAGTAAGTTTTCATTTTTTGATTAAGGACAAACACGCAACACCCCTACATGCCACAAGAGCAACCCATCGAATAAAAAGCAAGAGCCTTTAAACTTTTTTTACTCTTATGATTAGACGTCCATGAGGAATGCCTTAATTAAAATAATTAAACTACTACTATGGCAATTAGATCTAGCACGTATATCACATATATGATTACAGATCTAATCTACACATGCTTTGCATGCATCTCATGTATCAAAAAAATAGAAATGCATCTCATGCATTAGATCTAATTATATCTCATATAATATCACAAAAATAAATGATCTTATGAAATAAAATAGATCTAAAGTAATCATGATCTAGAACTATAAAATGCAGCTCTAATACTAGTTGAAGAAAAATCTACCGCAGGATCGGACTGATCGAATCAAGTTCTGTACTAGAATTTAAAAACTTTTAAATCTTAATCTAATCAGATCTGAGAGTTTTTGGATCTGATTAGATAGATCTAAAATAAAAAGTAAAAATTTGGTATCGAATACCACCTGATTTGGATGAACATTTCACCCATAGCGATGATCTAATCGTTGATGGAGGTTTTGATTGTAGCCGCGCACATGCTTGTACTCTACCAGTGTCCACGGGTCTGATCTGAAAGCCTTCTTCTTCTGGATCAGATTTTAGATGATCTGAATTTGGAACTTGTCTGGTGCACCTTCGATCCAATCTCTTGTAGTAGCTTGATCGTCGCATGAGTTGGGAATAATTGGCGCAGTCTTGCTGGATCAGCACTTTGACTCTCTTGGCACTAAATGGCCTAGCCCTTGGGCATGGAGAAGAGGGAGAAGAGGAGGGAGAGGAGGCATGAAAGATAGAGGGAGAGGTAGAGCTTGGGCATGGTGCAAAAGAAACCCTTTGGCCATGGTCTCCATTTATGGACGAAACTGAGACCTAGAGTGCTATAGCTTTAAGCAACTTGACCAAGTCAACTTCCTTAAAGCAGAAGGACTCTACCTATCCTTCCACGCTCCACATCAGAATTCTTATAAATTTTGTTGCATAAAACTCATAAGAAAATGCACCACATACTTTGGATAAGAGAGGGTTGGCATAGATAAAGTTTTCTCCCAAGAGTTTGAACTAATTCAAATTCATTTGACCCGTTCAAGTTCATTTGAATGGGCAACCTTCTCCTTATCATTATCCACTAGGGGCACACACCAAGAGGGGCATGCACCCTCTCTCCCTTCATGCAACTATCTGGAGTGTGCACCCAAAGAGAAGTCCCAAGGGGGCGTGCCTCCTCCCTTCTTTCCTGCAAAAAGATTGGGTCAAAGTGACCCTTGTCCTGATGCCCCTTGTATGAGATCAGGACAAGCCCTAATCTAGTCAGGACAAGCTCTGATATAATTAGGACAAGATCCAGTCAATCAGAACAAACCCATACAGTGTTCGTGGATGAGTTAAATCTAATTTGATTAAGTTCAGATCAACTAGAAAGTCCCTAAAAGAAGAAAGTCAGGTCTAATCATGTGCTAGCATGATTTTCTTGAACCTGATTAGATTTAATCCAAATTAATCAGACTACGTTAGCTTAATTAATAATATCTAGGCCCAAATTCTTATTTGTGTGATTCAGTTAGATTCAATTCTATATGATAATGAGATATGTCGTGATCTCCATCATCGACATCATTGAAATACCTTTCGATGGATCAGAACTCTTCTAATTCATTCAATTAGAATTGTTGATCATCAAGATAATTCTAATTAATCTCAAAATCTACTAGTGACATCTAGCAGTATGTGGTGGCAACCCATCAAAACTGAATATGAACCTCTCAATGTAGCCAACTATATGATTGGGTTATTCTATCATGAGTTTCGATAGGATCTAGGCTAAGGTGAACTTGTCAGACCTAAAACCCTTCATATGAATGAATCATTTGATTTAGGTTCGATGTAAAATTCTAATAGAAACTTCTTTCTATTATTTCATACAGTCATGGCCATGGGCTTTAAGACTCGATCTCATTATCATCATAGGACTACTCTTCATCTACCGAGGCTGATAGATTTCATCTTGGTGTGATCCAATTTCTATAATGAATATGCTATAGCCAAATACACCTCAGGATTCTAAATGGCTAGGAGACTGAGTTATGGTGTAGTCAAACTATACACCCATAAGATAAACTATCAATGCATCTCAGATTAAAGAATCAGACACACAACTGCAGCATTGAGCTAGTCATCGATGAGAAGGTAGACTCTCTTATGATTGCTCGAGGTGGTCACACTCAGTATCCTTATTCTCAATAAGTACCTATACTCTCACTCTGATGTCTCCATGCCATAGACTCAAGATTTATCTTTTCTAATAAAGTGATCATACACCAATCTTTCAGATCGATCACCATCCTCATGATGATCTTACGATCGAAAGCTATTTATGAGTTAATCATGACAACACGTCTTAAATTCTTAACTCTTAAGAATATGTATTATCATATCTGTTAACCTAATGGATGTGTCATAGATACTTTGATACATAAATGTAATAGAAAAAATAACCTTTTTATTAATTATAAATCAAAATTATAAAAATGCCCCTTGCAAGTTGTTGACCTTATGATTGATTTTGATGATTATAAAATATTGAGTGATTATGGTACTAATCATATATTCATAAGTGAATGTAGGATTTTCTAGTTGTTTAAAATGAAGAAATTATTCATAGAAGAGTCATTTGAAAAGAATGATGATTAATGGTCAAATAGAGCTTAAACAAGAAGTTTTTGGAAGCCTTAATGATGGAAAAGATCATAAAAATTAAGATGGAAGAAGTCCTCAAAAGTTGAAGACAAAAAGGCCCTCAAAAAGAAAAATATGCAGAATTTTTTAATAGGTTGTCATCCAAGTCAACTCGAGATTTTTTCAAGTCGACTCGAGCTAAAGTGGAAGGAAAAGAAAGTCTGACATATAAGAGTTTCAGCTGGCATGATCTCGAGCATAGAATGAGTTGACTTAAGCTTCTCAAGTCGAAATCTCAGGAAAAATATAGAGAACATGATTTTCAAGATGAAGTACAAAATGGTCTCAAGCTGAGGGTTGAGTCAACTTGAGCTTCAACTCGAGATCCTCAAGTCGATGTCTTGGGAAATACAAAGAATGAAAGTTTCAAAATAAAGATCGGCATGGTGTTGAGCAGATGGATGAGTCTGTTAGGAAATATGCCCTAAAGCCAATCATCTAAGTGGTAGATGATTGAAATTAGTATATGAATTATCTAATAATAATAGTTATTTAGCTGATTCATTATAAAAATTCTATCTTTCTTAAATGAACTCCTAAATTATGATGAAATCCTTAGAACCAAAATTAATCGATAAAGAAAAATTTATTGGATGGTTCTTAAATTGTTCACGATCAAATGATAAGTTATTAACAAGGACGATAACTTATCGAGTGTTGACTATTGTATACCATATATGTTGGTTGTCCTCGTAACCAAGTAGTGTGGAGACACTAGAATGACATTCAGGTGAGATGTAGAAGAATATCTGTACTAAACATGATCAATATAGCACTCTACTATCAAAAGTAGCTAGCTAAGGCCAATGGGTATAAGTGTTCCTTCAACCTGAGATCACCATGGTGACTTGCAAGCAACTCACTATACTTTGATACCAAACTGTCTGTATTTCTAATATAGGTTTAAAAAATTTTTGGGTATAGTTAAGTACTTGTAAAGTTGGTGTGTGAGTCAAGATGGAATTCACTACTTCTGATTAACTTCAGTAAGAGAGTGACTCACTGTATTTTAATTTAGCAAAACCTAGATCTGGGTAATCCTCGTGAGGTGTTATGAGATTTGCAAAATTTTGAGAAATAGTAAAAATGACTTGTATGAGTGTTTGATAGCATACTTGAAGTCATCTTGAGCATTATTGGTCATAGAGATGAATTATACGATAACCATGGGCTAGGATTCTAAGAATATTGCTTTGCATATATTCAACTAATTCGGATGTCGGGAGCCATTGCTAGATGATAACTTTGATTGGTATAGAAATAGGTTCCTATGCTATTGGCTTAGGTTCGAACCTATGGGGTCACACACATTAGAGCTTGTAACCTGATCATATGGTTAATCAATGATAAAGAATCATTTCGAGGTCAAACATTTAATGTGATTGATGTTTGACCTAATGCAAGCGTTGCAGGAGGATCGATTAGCAATTGGATTGCTAATTGACTCAATTTGATTGAGCAATTAGGCTAAGATCAAGTTTAATTGAATTAAATTCAATTAGAATTAGTTTAAACTTAATTAGATTAAGTTTAGTTAATTTATTGGAAAAGCCAATTGCAAGAAAAAATAATTTTTTGTTTGATTAGGACTTGGGTGCATCTAATTGACTTAGGATTTAAATAAGATTTAAATCTTGATTTAATCTAATTTAATTGGGCTCCTAGTTGAACTAGGATAACCCTTAATTGAGTTGCATTTAATCTGATTTAAACAGAATTTAAATTGGATTCAAATTTTTTTTTCAATAAACAGACCTCTCCCTTTGAAGCTTCCTGAAGCTCTATGGCTACTCCATGTATATGTTCTCCTCCAAATCTCCATAGAGGAATGTTGTCTTAATGTCCATTTGCTCCATCTCTAAATCATGAGCAGCAACTATGCTCAATAGCATTCTAAGGAACATATGTCTAACAGTCGGAGAGAAGACTTCTAAGTAATCAATCCCTTCTCTCTATGAGTATCCTTTGGCTACCATCCTAGCCTTGTACCTCACTCCACCTTGGTTTGAAGGTGCTTCTTTTCTGGTGAAAATCATTTGGAGCCAATGGATCGAGTATCATCCGATAGATCCACCAGCTACCCTATCCAGTTCTTCCTAAGAGATTCCATCTCTTCCATCATAGCTTGCATCCATGATTCTTGATTTGGACTTTTCATGGCCTCCTCAAAACTCTCTAGATCTCCATTGGTCGTGATGAGAGCATATAAAATAGTCTCATCAATGCCATATCGTACCGATTTATGAATAGTGCATTTTGGCTTGTGTAGTGCCACTCTTCTTGCGGTATCCTACAAGTCTACTACCTATAGCTGTCTCTATACTTTCTTCAAGATAGATCACTCTCTATGCTGATCCTCCATAGGTGTATCATCATGCCTACCTAACTTCATCACAAACTGAACATAACTCGAGATTGATGTTGAGGGCAAATCACCGGTATCCAAAAACTATCTCATGCTATCATGTGTTATCTTTATAACTTCATCTACACTTTTTGTTTTCATCATGATGCTCTTTTTATCAAAAATCATATTTTAACTGATGACACATCTCTAAGAATATGAATCCCATAGCAAGAAACCCTTCACACCTCATGGAAACCTAATGAATATTATTTTGTGTGACTTTGAGTCTAACTTGCTCTTGTCAGCTTCTTCTATTAAAGCATATGCAGGACAACCAAACATCTTTAGGTGGCTAAGATCAACCTTATTTCCACTCTAGATAGCCTCTAGAAGCCCTGTATTTAGTTTTCTATGGGGAGAAATGTTAAGTATTGGGATATCAGCTACTTTGATACCACTTGTTAAGAATCTAGTACCGGATTATTACGGTAGAAAGAAAAAAAAATAAATAAGAAAATAATCAAGTAGGTGAATTAGCCCAAAGGCTCACCTCCACGGGGCATGCAAAGCTCCACTATGAAAGAAAAAAATGTTGGAAATTATGTTCCAAAGCCAATCATCAGCCTATTGACAGTTGAGCTATTTTATAATTATAATTGATTTATTAATTAATAAAAATATTTTGACATCTTTTTCATCATAAGTTTACATCTTCTAATGAACTCCATTGTTGTGATGAAGTTCTTAGGACTGTTTAGTTTCGATAAAGAAAGAATTTATTGATTAGTTCTTAAATGGATTTATGACCAAATGATAAGCTGTTAATTAGAACAACAACATCTATCGAGCATAGATTGCTATATGCCATATAGGTTGGTTGTCCTCTTAACCAAGGAGTGTGGAGACACTAGTATGGTATACAGATGAGATGTATGGATACATCATCATTGAACGTGATCAACTTTAGAGCATTATGCTATCGAGAATATCTCTGATGGGATATAGGTATAAGTATCCCTTAGACTTGAGATCACCTCAGTGACTTGCAAGCAACTTACCATGCTTTGGTACCAGACTAACTAAATTTTTAATTCAATAATAGAAGGCTTCTGGGCATAGTCAAGTACTTACAAAGTTGGAGTATGATCAAGATGGAATTGACTACTTCAAGAGTTGGAGAAGAATGTATCATTGTATTTCAATATAGCAAAATCTTGGCCAAGATAATCCATCAGATGGATTTGATATTTTAAAATACAATATGAACAACCTAATTAAAGTTGACAGTTGAACTCTGAGGTATCCTATGAGCATTATGGTCAAGGGGATGAATTATATGAAAACTATATCTGCATGGGTCTAAGGATGGTGTTCTACACCTTCGACCTATCCGACCATTGGGTATCATTGCTAGATGGTTACTTTGATTGGTATAAAAATTTATTTCTATACTACCAACTTAGATTTAGATGTATGAGGTCACACACATTAAAGCTTATGATCTGATTGGATAGTTGATCAATGATCAAGAATCATTCTAGGGTTAAATAATCAATACGATTGGTGTTTAACCTAGTGCAAGTATTACAGGAGGATCGATTAACAATTGGATTGCTAATTGACTTAATTTGATTAAGTCAATAGACTAAAATTAAGTCTAATTAAATATAATTTAATTAGATTTAGTTTGAGCTTGATTAGATCAAGTTCAATTGATTTATTGGATAAGCCAAGTGCAAAGAAGAACTAGTCCTAGTCTAATTAGGACTTAGATTAACCCAATTTTCTAATTTGATTAGAAAAAAAATAGAATTAAATCTAATTTAATTAAGTCCATAAATAGGTTAGGGCCTTATTTAATTGGATTAGTTTAATCTTGATTTTATTTGGTTAAAAGATCCTGTTTGACCAAGTCAAAATAGGAGTCCTAGTATGACTAGGACTTCCTATCACTTATGCCACTTAATCCTCATGCCCCATGCCCTTTTAGTTTTATTTCTTATGTGAAAATTCTCCACTCCCATGGCTTCTCACACCCTCTTTCTCTTCTCCTTTTCTCATAAGGTAATTTATTGGAAGACCAAGTCAAAAGAGGAGTTAGTTTTGCTTAAGATTCTATGGATAGATTCCTTGTTGACGAAAACATCTTGCCTTGAGTACCACCTCCTCTTTTAATTAATTCTTCTGTTATTCCATTAAAATAATCTTCTTTTTTGTGTGCCCTCACTTGCTGATCCACGTCAATAATTATGGAGGAGGTGGCCAAGAGTTGGGCACCCTAATAGCTTTCCATGTTTGGATATTCCTAGTCTAGGATTTTGACCTAACTTGGACTCTTCATTTTCTCTATTTATTAGATGAATTTTATTCTATTATTTTTGTGGAATATAGAGCTTTGGGGTGTGCAAAAATTTGAGAAAGAGGGTTTTTGGGCATGGGGGTTTCATAGGCACCAAACTAGGTGTCTAGGTGAGAGAAAAGAGAAGAAGAAGAGGGTCTTCTTCTAGGGCTATTTAATTTTCAATCTCTCCTCTTTTTTTTGAGTTTTTCTAAGAGAGTCATAAATTAGTAAACTCTCATCATCCTTTTCATATTTTTGAGAGTCTAAATTTTGAAGAAAAAAGCATCGGATCGATCGTCGAAGAAGGATCAGCATAGTACTAGCATGCTGTGCTGATTTCTTGCATTGGACTTCATATCAGAGATCGTAGGCTCATGTCGATGACTCCTAGAGGCTGGATGCATGTGCAGCTCATGACTTCATTCTCAAGCCTAGATCAGTAAGTTGGATCATCTAACTTGCTCAGATAATAGATATGATCTATAAACTTCATACCTGCATTTGATGTAGTATAGATCTAGGTTGATTTGATCAATCTTTTACTTTTTATTTAATTTTAATTTTTGATTTAATTATTAGACATGTGTGCCCTAGAAGCTAGATTGGTTGACACTTGTAATACACTTCTAAGGACAAAATTATAATTTTGACTATAAATAATAAAATAGATTATTTTCTATCATAGTGTATATTTGAAAGTATCTGTGATACGTCCTTTGAGTTAATCATAATGATAGTTCATATTTTCAAGAGCTAAAAATTTAAAACATGAATTTTTATTATTAACTCATAAAATACTCCTGACCATAGGATCATTATGAGGATGGTGATTGATCTGAAAGGTTGGTATACGATCATTTCTTTAGGATAGATGAGTCTTAAGTCTACGATGTAGAGACACTGGAGCGAGAGTATAGGAACTCGTTAGAGAACGAGGGCACTGAGTGTGACCACCTCGAGCAATCATGAGAAAGTCTACCTTCTCATCGATGACTGGCTCGAAGCTGCAGTGTATCTAGTTCTTTGACCTGAGGTGCATCGACAGTTCACCTTGAGGGTGTTATAGTTTGACTACACCATAACTTGATCTCCTAGCCATTCGAAATCCTGAGGTGTATGTTGGCTATAGCATGTTCATTATATAAACTGAATTACACCAATAGGAGATCTATCTACCTCGGTAGATGAGGAGCAGTCCTATGATGATCATGAGAATTAAGTCTATAAGCCCATGGCTAAGGCAGAGTGAAATAATAGAAAGAGTTTCTATTAGGGTTTTCACATTGGACTTAAATCGAATGATTAATTCATATCATGGATATTAGGGTTTGACGAGATAACCTTAATCCTAATTTGGTTAGAGCTCAAGATAGAGGAAACTAATCACATAGGTAATTGCACTAAGGGGTTTGCTTTCAGTTCTGATGGGATGCTACTATATGCTACTAGGTGTCACTGGTGGATTTTGGGAGCAATTAGAATGATTTGGATGATCGATCATACTAGTTGTCTGAATCAAAAAAGTTTTGATCCATCGGAAGGTGTTTCGATGATGTCAATGATAGAGATCGTGACATATCCCATTACCATATGGAACAGAACCTAACTGGGTCACACAAATAAGGGTTTGGATTAGGATGTCATCAATTTGGACTAATCCAGTTCAATTAATTTGAATAAGATTCAATTAGGTTCAAGAAAATCATGCTAGTATATGATTGAGCCTAATGTTCTCATTTAATAATTATTAAAGTTTGTCTCGACTGAGCTAAATATGTTTGGGCTCACTCAGGGATCTTTACTTGGTCTGACTAGGGCTCGTCTAGATCAGAAAATGATTATCTTAATTTATGAGATAAATTTAAGATAACACCTGCCATTTTCAGTCACATGCTAATTTCTATTTTTGAACATTGGTTAAATGTTGACCCTGGACACTTGCACATCTGCCCATGTATCATGTGTCTATAGGAGAGTACCTAGGGCCTTATTGAAGAAAAATCCTGATTTTTCAGACCAGGTTCGTTCAGATCTGATCGGATCTAGAGATATATTTTAAAATTTTTTTTCTTTGATCCAGATCAGATCTGAGATGTTTCAGATCTAATCTTTATTATTTTAATAATTAAAATAAATTTAGATAAATTAAATCAAATTTAATTTATCTTAACGTAGGATAATCCTATTACCCATTGATGATCCTATAAGCAGCGAAAGGTTCTGGATCTAGCCATGCAAGTGCCTGGCCTCTATCAGTATCCACTCGGATTAGATCTAGAGATTCTTTTCTTCTCTATCACATCTCCAAAAATTAGATCTGAATCTAATTTGGAGGATCTTCAAAACACCTTTCGAAGATCAGCTGTTGTCCTTTGCAGCAGCGTAGCCTTCTAGCTTTCTGTCACCTTTCTCTTATGTGGATTGCACCAACTTGGATCCCAAACTACTTTGGGCATGGAGAGGAGAGGGAGAAGATGGCCTTAGTGTGGAGGAGGAGGAGAGAGGCAGCCTTGGGGCATGGAGAATTGTATATTGCTCTTTGAGTTGGGTGTAGGGTCTTATTTATAGACTATGCGTGATCCAACTCCTCTTCTTCCCAACCAATCACAATCCTTTGTGAAATCAGATCTAAATCTGATTGATGGGAATAGAGTCCCCTAGATTCATCCTTAGATGGTGCCTAAGATCAGTCAAACTTGGTTCTTAGGAGAAGTCTAATCGGAATCCAAAAAGGAGATGGAGTCCCTGTCCAACAGGGATTCCTGGGCGCCTCTAGCTTCGGCACACGCCAAGGGTGGCATGCGCCCTCCTCCTTGCTAGATTCTGGTAGCGGTACAAGCCCCCACCAGCTCTCCAATAGGTGCGTGACACATGGACAGAAGTCAAAGTATCAATGGTCAATGTTTGACCAGTTAAAGGTCAACTTTTGACCAAAGTCAAAGGACGAGAAATAGCAGGTGACCAAAAATGGCAGGTATTATCTTACAAAATAAGACAACCCTTTTCTAACTTGGACAGGCTCCAGTCAGACCAAATGAAGGCCTCTGATCGAGCACAAACTTCTTTGGCTCAGTCAGGATAACTATTTATGATAGTAAAAGAAGAACGTTAGGTTCAATCGAGTGCTAGCACGATTTTCTTGAACCTAATTGATTCTTATTCAGATCAATTGAACTGGATTAGTTCAATTGATGATCACCAGATTCAAACCCTTATTTGCTTTATGGGATTAAACTCTATGGCGCCAAGAATTCTTATTTAACCCAGTCTTGGTGCAACCTTAGGAGGGTTTTGAGGGTCTCTCATCTGATTGGATTAGATGATGTCATCCCATCAATCAGATTTAGATCTGATTGCTCAAAGGGCCATGATTGGTTGGGATGATTGGCACTGCATGGCATAGCAAGATCTATATAAACCCTGTCTGCACCTAGATTTTTAAAAAATGCTTCTACCTTTAGCCCACGCCACAAAGCTCTCTCTCCCTCCTTCTCCATGCCTTCCTCTGGTCCTCTCTCTTCTCTCCACACCCAAGGGGTTTTGGGCATGAATAAGGTGCAATCCAAGCAAGTGAAAGGTGCCATGAAAGGAAGAAGGCAGCACTGCTACAAGAGACAATGACTGTTCTTCAAAAAAAGTTTTGAAGACCTTCAAGATCAGATCTAGATCTAATTTTTGGAGGATTGATTGAGAAGGAGAAGATCTCTAAATCTTACTCAAGTGAATATCGGTAGAGGCCAGGCGCTTGCATGGCTAAATCTAGAACCTCAGGCAAACATCGAAATCATCATAAGATAATTGGATTATCTAAAATAAAGATATAATTAAATTAGATTTAATTTTTATTATCAAATCAATAAGATCAAATTTAAGAAGTCTCAAATTTGATTAGAATCTCAGAGAAAAAATTTTTGAAATATCCCTCCTAATCCAATCAGACATGAATGAACTTGATCCATAAAATAGGTTTTTTCCTTCAACTGGTATCAGAGCCAAGTTCCATAATTTATTAGATCTAATTTTAATTTATTTTAAATATGGTAATTAGATGATTTTAGATGCCAAGTTAGATATGATTAGATCTAAAATTAAAAAATTAAAAATTAAATAATCTAGATCTAAGATGTATGAGATGCATGACTAAACTATGAATAAAATTATTTTATAAGTAGTCTAGCATAATCATAATTTTAATTTAATTAATTATAATTTTTAGATCTATTTATTTACTATTTTTTGATATTATAAATATTATAATTAAATCTAAAAAATAAAAAATAAATTTATTTAATTTGTTCATATGAGATATGATAGATGCATGTTTAGACTAGTTGTAGAATAGTTTTACAAAATTATCTAGAATAAATTTTAATTTGATATGATCAAATTCAAATCTTATTTTTTTAGATATTTATGAGATAATTTAGATCTAGAAGCATGCATGAAATGATACATGAGATGTATGCAAAACATGTTTTTAGTTAGATCAATTTTTATATATATGATATATTATGTAGATCTAACTAGTTTTGTAGATTTATCATGTTTTTGATTAAGGCATGCCCCTTGGCCATCCGATTATAAGAATGAAGTAGGATTTAAAGGCCCTCTTCTTTCATTCGATGGGGTGTTCTTATGGTGTATAGGGATGCTGTGCGTTCATCCTTAATCAAAAATAAAAATTAAAAAAAAAAAACTTATTTTCTATAAAATTCTAGATTCTGAAACTCTAGGATTTTTTATACATGTTTTATTTATGAATCCTAAACTTAATTAAGAATTAAGATTATGAAATATATTAGGTCTAAAATTAAAAATTTTTAGATCTAAGACATATTTATAAAATTGGGTTTGAACTTGGGTAGCTCAATTAGGTCTAGCGGTTGATCAAATCGAATCAAGAGTTGGTTAGGTGGGATTAAGAGTACTTAAATTGACTAGCCTAATAGGATTAAGTCTTGGTCAAGGTAAAGTCACATAAGTGATCGATCGAGTTAAGACCTAATTAGGCTCAGTGGTTAGAGTCTAGATTGTAGGCTAACCTAATTAGTTCTGGCTCAATAATTTGGTGTCTAAGGTAAGTTTGGCAGATACGATCGACTGGTTTTTAATTGGGAGCTACTCGACTCGAATACATTCTTATTTAGTTAATGGCATATCCCTTCCACCGGTCTCACTTACTTGACCATATTTATCGGTCCAGTCCTGATCTAAGGTGGCTAACAATCTGAGTTGATCCATGCCACTAGGTTAGTCATAATGGTTATGGCTATATCAAGTCAAGTTTAAAGAGACCTAAATCAAATCTCCGTAAGAAAAGATTAAGTCTAAGGTCTTCCACCATTATAGATGTGCGGGCCTTTCTCAGTGTTGATTGTTCTCAATTGGTCATAGTAGTTCAATTGCATCAGAAAGATGCAACGATGTCTATTAGGCATTGGATGCTATGGGCTGGAGGATGGATTGGGCTCAATATTTCGAATATGGTGAGAGATCCAATGAGGAATCCAATCTGTGCAAATGGTGGGTCTGACTTAACTAAGGAGTGGATCAATATTTCGAGCATGGTGAGATTCATGAATTAGAGATCAAGTCTAGATGCACCATGATTAGAGAATCATTGGACAAGAGTTGTTCATTTGTTGGCTAACCCATCACCAATAACTATTAGGTGAGGTGATGAGTTAGTTGGTGGGACTACACCATCCACTAGAAATCATTAATTGTGAAAATCTTTGCATCTCTATAGAGAAAGTGTAGGGATCCAAGAAAATAGTGGGAGCTAATTTATTTAAAAATTAAATTCTTAAATAAATTGGTCAAGTCTTAATTATAAAATCTAACTAGAAACTTTGACTCTCTATAGGAAAAAGAAAAATATCTACATCCAACCTACTAGCCTATATCCTGGATACCCATAGATTGACTGAACCTAATTACAAGGATTGGCTCCAAAACTTCAAAATTATTTTGGGTCGTGAGAAGTTGACTCATGTATTGGACCAAGATCCCCCCACCTTACCAGCTCATCCATCCGCTGAACAGAGAGCGTCTCTTAACAAGTGGATGGATGAAGATAATAAGGCTAGATACTACATGTTGGGCTCGATGTCTGATAAGCTTCAGAACCAACATGAAGATATCAAGATTGTCCGTCAAATGTTGGCTCACCTACAAGAGTTGTTTGGTGAACAGAGTCGCGCAGCCAAATATCAGATCACTAAATGACTATTTAAGGCTAAAATGCATGATGGGTAGTCAATCCAAGATCATTATCTGATGATGATCAAGAACTTGGAAGAGCTTGAGAAGCTCGGAGTGAAGATAAACCAGGATCTGCAGAATGATATAATTCTGGAATCCTTGACTGATGCGTATGGGCAGTTCATCATGAACTATCATATGCATAAACTTTATAATACTTTAGATGTGCTTATGAATATGCTGGTTACTGCTGAGCTTTTTATGAAAGGTTTTAAAGACTTAGTACTTACCATGGAACGGACTTCTTCTAAGAGAAAGTCTTTTGAAAAGAAGAAAAAGTCTGTGAAAAAGTAGAAGATGGAAGGTGGAAAGAAAAAGAAGGCAGAGCTGAAGAAGAAGGCCACTGACAAAAGATAGTATTTTCATTATAATACTGACGGCCATTGGAAGTGGAACTACCCTACATACCTGGCCACCCTGAAGAATAAGAAGGAGATAGATCCTTTCGGAGGTATACTTATTATTGAATCTAACCTTATGGTTTCTTTTGCATTCGGTTGGGTGCTTGACTCTAGTTCTACTGCTCATTTGTGCACTACCATGCTAGATCTTGAGGATAGCAGGTGGCTGAGGGATGGTGAGATGATCCTATACATCGAAAATAGAGCAAAGATTGCTGCTGTGGCCGTGGGAACTTACCCTTTTCGACTACTGTCTGGCTTAGATTAGTACTTAAGGATTGTTATTATGTGCCTGCTGCAAGTAGAAATTTGATTTCTATTTTATGTTTAGCACAAGAAGGCTATGTAATTAGTTTTCTTAAGGACCATTGTAATATTCTTTATGAAAGAAATAAAATTGCAAGTGGATTTCTTATTAACGATCTCTACCAATTACATATTAATGCATCTATCTTTAATATCGAGTAAAATGTGAATGCCATAGGATCAAAACAATCCAGGGATAGTTCAAACAATAGGAATCTATGGCACCTAAGGCTAGGTCATATAGCAAAAGATAGGATTAACAAATTGAAGAAAATCATGCTATTAAGTCCATTGACTTTCGAGTCATATCCAATTTATGCATCATATTTTCATGGTAAAATGACTAAGCTTCCTTTTATAGGACATGGGAAAAAGGCCACGGATCTACTTGCCCTAGTACATACTGATGTGTGCGGCCCATTTGATGTACCGACTAGAGACAACTTTGTCTACTTCATAATCTTTACATATGATTTGTCTCGGTATGGATATGTGTATCTTATAAGATATAAGTCTGAAGCCTTTGAAAAGTTTAAGAAATTCAAACATGAAGTGAAAAAACAAACTAAAAAATTCATTATGGTTCTTCGATCAGATCGAGGAGGTGAATACCTTAGTCGAGAATTTCTGGACTATCTCAAGCAATATGGCATAGTATCTTAATAGACTCTACCTAGAAAACCTCAACTCAATGGAATTTTAGAATGGAGGAATCCGATCCTATTAGATATGGTTCGATCCATGATGAGCTTCACAGACCTCTCTAATTTTTTTTGGAGATATAGTCTATTAATTGCTATATATTTACTGAATAGAATTTCCTCTAAAATCATTTCTACCACACCATATGAGATATGACATGGTAAGAAACCAAATCTGAGTCATCTTAGAATTTGGGGTTGTCCGGCTCATATCAAAAGACAACAAGCGGACAAGTTAGACTATAGGTCCTTTAAAGCTTGATTCATAGGATATCGTAAAGAGTCATTAGGATATTATTTCTACATTCCAGAAGACCATAATGTGATTGTGAGTCAGCATGCCATCTTTCTTGAAAAATAGTTTATTCAAGATGGTGGCACTAGAAAGTAGATCAAGCTCGAGGAGAAAGTCTCCCAAGAGCAATGAGCTAAGAACCCTATAGAACCAAATTAGGTTAAGCCAATATAATCACTACCTTTTCCACCTCGTACATCAAAAAAGATTTTCCATCCTCCTAAGAAGTACTTAGGTACTATTTCAGAGGAAGTAGAGGAAATGTTCCTCATAGGTAATGGGGTTCATGGTGATGATCCCAAAACTTATGATGAGGCGATATCGGATATAGACTTCGAAAAATGGTTAGAGGCAATGAAGTCAGAAATTGATTTGATGCACTCAAACCAAGTCTAGATCTTAGTAGATCCACCTGAAGGTATAGTACCTATTGGATGTAAATGGATCTATAAGAGAAAGATTGAGGCAGCTAAGAATTTGGAGACATTCGAAGCTAGAATAGTGGCAAAAGGGTATAGTTAGCACGAAGGCATTGACTATCAGGATACCTTTTCATCAGTAGCCATGCTAAAATCCATCCACACATTGCTTGTTGTTGCAGCCTATTTTGATTATGAAATATGGCAAATGGACATGAAAATGATGTTCTTAAATGGATACCTTAAGGAAGATATCTATATGGAACAACCGCTAGGTTTCACATCCAATGATGTTGATCATAAAGTATACAAGCTACAAAGGTCCATATATGGACTTAAGCAAGCATCTCAGAGTTGGAATACTCATTTTAATGATGTGATCAAATTATTTGATTTCATCAAGAATGAGGAGGAATCATATATTTTCAAAAAAGTCTGTGGGAGCGCTATTATCTTCCTCGTACTATATGTGGATGATATCCTTCTTATTGGGAATGATATTCCCATGTTGACCATAGTTAAAATGTGGTTATCTAAAGAATTCTCCATGAAAGACCTAGGATAAGCATTCTTCATTCTAGGAATTAAGATCTATAGAGATAGACCGAATAGGATGCTAGGTCTTTCACAGAAGATGTACATAGAGGAAATGCTAAAGAGATTTAGCATGGAAAACTCCAAAAAGGGATTGGTATCCTTCAGACATGAAATTCATCTCTCCAAGAAAATGTGTCCCAACACACCTGAGGAGATTGAATGCATGAGCAAGATCCTTTATGCTTTAGCAATAGGGAGCCTCATGTATGCCATGTTATCTACACGATCTGATATAGCCCATGCTATGAGTGTCACGAGAAGATATCAATCAAATCTAGGGGAAGAATATTGGACTTCTATGAAATGTTTCCTAAAGTACTTAAGAAGAACTAAGGATATGTTATTGGTTTTTGGTAATGGATAACTCTAAGTCCAGGGGTATACAGACTCGGATTTTATATCTGATATAGATGATCAAAATTCGACATCTGGGAGTCAATTTGTATATAATGGTGGTGTTATCAGTTAGAAGAGTGCCAAGCAGACAGTGATAGCAGATTTCACCATGGAAGTAGAGTACATCGCCGCATTAGAAGCTACCAAGGAGGCATTCTGGTACGAGAAGTTCACCATAGAGAAGAAAGTGATGCCATCGGATGCCATTTCTTTGTACTATGATAATAATGGTTCCATTGCCCTTGCTAAGGAGTCGAGGTCTCATAAAAAATCCAAGCACATCGAGTAGCGATACCACCTCATCCACGATTAGCTCGAGAAAGGTTATGTCGAGGTCAAGAGAGTCGACTCTGCAAATAATGCAGCAGACCCACTTACAAAGCCATTAGGCTAGCAGAAGATCAAAGCCCACCTTGAGAAGATGGAACTTAGATTTACAGCTAATTGGCTTTAGGTCAAGTGGGAGTTTGCTAGACATGTATGCCCTAGAAGCCAGAAGGTTGACACTTGTAATACAGTTCTAAGGGCAAAATTATAATTTTGACTATAAATAATAAAATAGGTTATTTTCTATCATAGTGTGTATTTAAAAATGTTTGTGATACATCCTTTGAGTTAATGATAATGATAGTTCATATTTTCAAAAGTTAAAAATTTAAGACATGAATTTTTATTATTAACTCATAAAATGCTCCCAACCATAGGATCATCATGAGGATGGTGATTGATCTGGAAGGTTAGTGTACGATCGCTTCTTTAGGATAGGTAAGTCTTGAGTCTATGGTGTAGAGACACCAGAGTGAGAGTACAAGTACTCGTTAGAGAATGAGAGCACTGAGCATGACCACCTCAAGCAGTCATGAGGAAGTTTACCTTCTCATTGATGACTGGCTCGAAGCTACAGTGGTGTGTCTGGTTCTTTGACCTGAGGTGCATCCGCAGTTCACCTTGAGGGTGTTATAGTTTGACTACATCATAACTTGATCTCCTAGCCATTCAAAATCCTGAGGTACATGTTGGCTATAGCATGTTCATTGTAGGAATTGGATTGCATCAATAGAAAATCTATCTACCTCGGTAGATGAGGAGCAACCCTATGATGATCATGAGAATCAAGTCCATAAGCCCATGGCTATGGCAGAGTGAAATAATAGAAAGAGTTTCTATTAGGATTTTCACATTGGACTTAAATTGAAAGATTAATTCATATAATGGATATTAGTGTTTGACGAGATCACCTTAACCCTAATCCGGTTGGGGCTCAACATAGAGGAACCTAATCACATAGGTAACTTTACCGAGAGGTTCACTTTTAGTTCTGATGGGTTCCCACCATATGCTGCTAGGTGTCACTGGTGGATTCTAGGAGCAATTAGAATGACTTGGATGATCGATCATACTAGTTATCTGAATCAGAAAAGTTTTGATCCATCGAAAGGTGTTTCGATGATATCGATGATAGAGATCGTGACATATTCCATTACCATATGGAATTGAACCTAACTAGATCACACAAATAAGGGTTTAGATCTGCTTGTCATTAATTAGACTAACCTAATTCAATTGATTTGAATAAGATTCAATTAGGTTCAAGGAAATCATGCTAGCACACGATTGAGCCTAATGTTCTCCTTTAATAATCATTAAAGCTTGTCTCGACTGAGCCAAATGTGTTTAGACTCACTCAAAAATCTTTACTTGGTCTGACTGGAGCTCGTCTAGATTAAAAAAAATTATCTTAATTTATGAGATAAATTTAAGACAATACCTGCCATTTTCGATCACCTGCTAATTTCTATTTTCGGACATTGGTCAAATGTTGACCCTGGATACTTGGACATCTACCCATATGTCATGCACCTATAAGAGAGTACCTGGGGTCTTGTCCCTCCTGCTAAATGCAGATAGGAAGAGGATGCACACCTAGGGAGGCATGCACCCCATGAGGTTAAAGGAGGAGTCCCATATAGATGGAACTCTAGGGTTGCTTTAGGGGATTGAACTCTAGGGTTGCTTTAGGTGATTAAACTCTGTGGTGCCAAGAACTCTTGTTTGACCCAATTTTGGCACCATCTTATCAGGGTTTTGAGGGTCGCTCATCTGATTGGATCAGATGATGTCATCCCATCAATCAAATTTTGATCTGATTGCTTAAAGGGTCGTGATTGGCCGGGATGATGTGGCACAGCATGGCGCAGCAGGGTTTATATAAACCCTGTTTGTGCCTAGGTTTTTAAAAAATGCTTCTACCTTTAGCCAATGCCACAAAGCTCTCTCTCCCTCCTTCTCCATGCCATCCTCTAGTCCTCTCTCTCCTCTCCATGCCTAAGGAGTTTTGGGCATGAATAAGGTGCAATCCAAGCAAGTGAAAGGCGCCAAGAAAGGAAGAAGGCAGCACTGCTGCAAGAGACAATGGCTGTTCTTCAAAAGAAGTTTTGAAGATCTTCAAGATCAGATCTAGATCTAATTTTTGAAGGATTGATTGAGAAGAAGAAGATCTCCAAATCCTGCCCAAGTGGATACAGGTAGAGGCCAGGCGTTTGCATGGCTACATCCAAAATCTCAGGCAAACATCAGGATCATCATAGGATAATTGGATTATCTAAAATAAAAATATAATTAAATTATATTTAATTTTTATTTTATTTTTATTATCATATCAATAAGATCAGATCTGTGGAGTCTCAGATCTGATTAGGATCTCAGAGAAAATTTTTTTGAAATATCCCACCTGATCCAATCAGATCTGAATGAACCTGATCCAAAAAATAGATTTTTTCCTTCATTAATATCATGCCTTGATCATGTAATAGATATGAGATCTAAGTGTTTATATATTTATTTAAATAAATATTTAATTTATTTAAGTCTTTCGCTGTAAGATCTTGGAAAGTTTTAAGATCTACCTGTGACATCCTAGATTTGGTTCCTTCAATTAGTATCAGAGCAGGTTCTTATTACATGATTTTTGTGCATGTATAGATTATTTCTTGTGTTAGATCTAATCTATAATCTAATTATTAAATCTAAAATTAAAATAAAAAATTTAGATCTTACGAGCTGCCATAAGGTTGTCCTGCTATAAGGTTTACCCCTTACAGTGAAAAAGTTGTCCTAGTTCGTGATGATCTGACTCTAGTCATGAATTTATTAGATTTGATCTAATTTTATTTATGATTTAATAGTTTAAATAGTTTAGATTCTAAAATAAAATATTTTTAGTTTGCACAGGCTGCCATAAGGTTGTCCCACTGTAAGGTTTACCCCTTAGAGTGAATAGGTTATCCTAGTACGTGCTGATCTAAAATATTGATCATAAAATTTTAGATTAGATCTAAGAGATTTTATGATCTGATTAAAAATATTATAATCTAATTTTAATCTTTATAAATATATTAGATTTGATCTAGAAAGATTTATGATTGATTATTATTGAAATTATTTCAATTACATGAATCTGCTTAGATTAGATCTAAAGTAGATTCGTGTTTATGTTACTTGCATATTGATTATGAATCAAACATGGGACTTGGTTGATAGAATCATGTTGTAAAAATATTTTACAAACATAAAAACTATTTTTGAAAAGCCAAACCCCAACCCTTAGCCCAAAACTTAATTGAAAATTAAGAAGTTATTTGATTAGGTTCTAGGATTGTAAATTGAAGATCCTATGACACAAATCATAACACATTGGGTTAGTGGGTTAGTGGGGATTAGGTCCATTAATTGGGTTAGACTAGAGTTAGATTAAGAATGACTTATTAGAGATTAACTAAATCTAATCAATTATTGTCCTAGATTAGGTTAAGGATTCTCTAGATTAATTGCAATAGTTGTAGTTGGTCAAGTCCATGTCTTTAACAAGACCCAAGATGGACTTGATTTTTTGCTACGCGGTCTAGCATGAACTGTTAGGTTGATTTAATTGAAATTAATTAAACTAGTTGGTGTCTAAGGTAAACTAGACTAGTGGTTTTTAATTGGCAGCCCACTTATCAGGCCATTTTTGATGGTGTCTAAGGCATGTCTGGCACATCCTTCTACTGATCGAGCTTATCTGGTCTCTTGATGAGATTATGTTTTGATCAGATCACTCAACTATTCGAGCTGACCCATGTCAGCTAGGTAAATCAATTTGACTGATTTAGGTGCTTCTAAACCAGCCTATTAATGGCCTCCCTTAAGCTAACTTGGTGAAGTTAGTGGGAGGATCTTAACAAGCTGGTTAGTATGACCTACTCGCTTCTATAAATTAAGTCCTCTAAAATTATTAGGTCCCTAAAATGAAATAGTTATATGATAACTAGATCATAGCCTTCCATTAAAGTGGATGATAATGAGTCCATCAATTGGATAATCATTAGAGGCTCAAAGGCCTGGTGCTTATCGATTGATGGAATTATCATTCATTATATGATCTCTTAGATACATCTTTCTAATAGGATGATCAGGTGGGCCAACCAAAGTTGGTTCTGATCATTCATTGTTTAGATGGACCAAGTATGATCATGTTAATGGTTGGACCTAACTGGATCCTTGTTTGAGAAGGCCAAAGCTAACTGATCAGGGCCTGGGGCAAAATTTGATTACTAAAAATTATTTAGAAAAATAATTGGTTATGAACCTATCCTTAGATGTACATGGGTGGGCCAACCAAAGTTGGACTCGTGTATAGCCTATGTGGATTCTAGTATCCACTAAGGAATTAGATTAATTTCTTGAATTAGAGGTAGAGGCTACCAATTCAAATAAAATAGTAGAGAAATCTTTTGATTAAAGTCCAAATTTTTAGGTTTAATGAATCAGTTACTAATTAGGTTTTGATTTTTCTTTGTATAGACATGGCCACTTTCCTATCGCTCTGATCATTGTTGGATAATGATAAGTTGGTGCGACCCAACTTTGATAGCTAGTACCGAAAGTTGAAGATTGTCCTATAGCATGAATGGATCCATATGTACTGACGGATCCTGCACCTAAGGAGCCAGCTACCAATGCACATGGAACAGTCAGAGACACTTATCAAAAGGGCTCAATGATCGAACTGTGGTGCTTGCTTATGTGCTATGATGAGTGTTTGAGTTCAGCGTAGGTTTGAGAACAACTCAGCCAAATAAAATGCTCCAAGTATTGGAGGATTCTTTTGGCACATTCGATGACATTGAGAGACATAAGACTAGTTGCACCATCTTCAATGCCAGAATGCGGGATGGTGCCTCTATCACTGATCATGTACTGTACATGATCGAGCTAATAGAGTGCTTGAGCAAACTCGACTTTTTCTTGCATGAACAACTTGGAAAAGATGCAATACTGAACTTGCTACCAAAGTTCTATCTTCCTTTCCTTAATCATTACAGAAGGACAAAGCCTGAAGTAAACTATCATGGCTTACTGAGGTTATTTTAGAACTTTGAGAAGGATCACCAGCTCTATAAAGAGTCGATGAACTTAGTGGAAGGTTCATCTTTCGATTCTCAATCCTTTAGGAAAGGGAAGAAGTGTTAGATATATGTGCCCTAGAAGCCAGAATTGGCTGACACTTGTAATACACTTCTAGGGGCAAAATTATAATTTTAATTAAAATCAATAAAATGAGTTATTTTCTATCACATATGTGTATTTAGTGTCTGTGATACATCCTTTGAGTTAATGGTAATGATAATTCATATTTTCAAGAGTTGAAAAATTAAGACATGAATAATCATTATTAACTCATAAAATGCTCCCGACCATAGGATCATCACGAGGATGGTGATTGATCCGGAAGGTTGGTGTACAATCGCTTCTCTTTAGTAGATGAGTCTTGAGTCTACGGTGTGTGGAGACACCGGAGCGAGAGTACAGGTACTCGTTAGAGAACGAGGGCACTGAGCGTGACCACCTCGAGTAGTCATTAGGAAGTCTACCTTCTCGTCAATGACTGACTCGATGCTGCAGTAGTGTGTCTGGTTCTTTGACCTGAGTGCATCGGCAGTTCACCTTGAGGGTGTTATAGTTTGACTACACCATTACTCGGTCTCCTAGCCATATGGAATCCTGAGGTGTATGTTGGCTATAGCATGTTCATTGTAGGAACTGGATTGCATCAAGATGGAATCTATCTACCTCGGTGGTAGAGGAGCAGCCCTATGATGATCATGAGAATCAAGTCCAGAAGCCCATGGCCATGGTAGAGTGAAATAATAGAAAGAGTTTCTATTTAGGTTTTCACATTGGACTTGAATCGAATGATTACATCATATGACAGAAACTAGGGTTTGACGAGTTCACCTTAACCCTAATCTGATCGGGGCTCAAGATAGAAGAACTTAATCACACAGGTAGCTGCACCAAGAGGTTCGCATTCAGCTCTGATGGGTTGCACCATATACTGCTAGGTATCACTGGTGGATTTTGGGAGCAATTAGAATGATTTAGATGATCGATCATTCTAGCTGTTCGAATCAGAAGAGTTCTGATCCATCGAAAGGAGTTTCGATGATGTCGATGATAGAGATCATGACATATCCCATTATCATACAGAACTGAACCTAACTGGGTCACACAAACAAGGGTTTGAATCTGGTGATCATCAATTGAACTGATCTAGTTCAATTGATCTGAATGAGATTCAATTAGGTTCAAAGAAATCGTGCTAGCACTCGATTGAACCTAACGTTCTTCTTTTACTATCATAAATAAGTTGTCCTGACTGAGCCAAAGGAGTTTGTGCTCAATCAGAGGCCTTCATATGGTCTGACTGGAGCTTGTCCAAGTCAGAAAAGGTTGTCTTATTTTGTAAGACATTACCTGCCATTTTTGGTCACCTGCCATTTCTTCGTTCTTTGACTTTGGTCAAAAGTCTACCTTTGACTGGTCAAATGTTGACCATTGATACTTTGACTTTTGACCATGTGTCATGCACCTATTGGAGAGCTGGTGGGGGCCTGTCCCCCTACCAGAACCTGGCAAGGAGGAGGGCGCACGCCACCCTTGGTGTGTGCCCAAGTTGGAGGCGCCTAGGAGTCCCTGTTGGATAGGGACTCCATCTCCTTTTTGGATTCCAATTAGAGTTCTCCTAAGAACCAACTTTGACTGGTCTTAGGCACCTCTAAGGAGGAATCCAAGGGACTCTATTCCACCAATCAAGATTTAGATCTGATTTTCACAAAGGGTTTGTGATTGGTTGGGAAGAAGAGGAGTTGGATCACAATAGTCTATAAATAAGACCCTGCGCCCAACTCTAAAAGAAAATTGAAGATTTCCATGCCCCAAGGCACTCTGCCTCTCCCTCCTCCATGCCAAACCCATCTTCTCCCTCTCCTCTCCAGTCCAAAGAGTTTTGGGATCTTGGTTGGTGCAATCCAGATCAAGAGAAAAGGCGAACAAAAGCTAGAAGGCTGCTGCAAAGGACGACTGCTGATCTTCAAAAGGAGTTTTGAAGATCCTCCAGATTCAAATTCAGATCTAATTTTTGGAGATGTGATAGAGAAGAAGAGGATCTTCAAATCCAGCTTGAGTGGATACTGATAGAGGCCAGATACTTGCATGGCTAGATCTAGAACCTTCCGCTGCTTACAGGATCATCAACGGATAATAGGATTACCCTATGTCAAGGTAAATTAAATTTGATTTAATTTATCTAAATTTATTTTAATTATTAAAATAATAAAGATTAGATCTAAAATATCCTAGATCTGATCTGGATCGATGAAAAAAAATTTTGAAATGTATCTCTTGATCCGATCAGATCTGAATGAACCTGATCTGGGAAATCAGGATTTTCCCTTCAAGAAGAACAAGAAGAAGAAAATAAAGAAGATGCAAGTTCAGACTGGAACATCAGTGTAGGACCAAATGAGGAAGATCAAGCTTGATAAGAGTCAAGTTGAATGCTTCTTTTGCAAGAAGTGGGGGCACTAGAAGAAGAACTATCCTCAGTACATTGCCTCCTTAGATTCGAACAGGTAGAGAAAGAAGCAAGCTGTTGTTGGACAAGGTATTTATATGATAACTCCTTGCAATTTCTCTATTTATGATATTACTGACTGGGTATTGGATATCGATAGCCCTTACCATATTTGCAATTTATTGCAGGGGTTGCAGGTCAGTAGAAGATTCGAGCAAGATGAGAGATTCCTAAATGTTGGAGATGGAAGACCAGTTCCAATTTTTGCTTTAGAAATTTTGAAACTTGTATTTGATTCTCATACCATTATTTTTAGTGATTATCATTTCTATCCTTGTTTCTTTTTAAATATCATTTCTATACGCCTTTTGATCATGAACAATTATGGAATTTCAATAAAGAAACGAGTTTGTAATGTCATTATGAATGATGTTACTACTTTCTATGGACAATTGAACAATGATGTATATATGTTATCACAATCTATTAATGTAGTCTATTCTATTGGCAAGTACCTTAGATTAGATAGTGTATCAGATATCTACTTATGGCACTGTAGGCTAGGTTATATAAACAAAAATAGGATAAATAGGTTGACTCAAGAGAGAATCCTCGAACTTAATAATTGTGAATCACTTCCAACCTATGAGTCCTGTCTTCTTGGTAAAATGACCAAGTCACCTTTTATAAAAGGTGAGAGAGCTAATGAGCTCTTAGGTCTAGTACATACTGATGTATGTGGACCAATGAGCATAAGTGCTAGAGGTGGATATGTCTACTTCATCACTATCATAGATGATCTATCCAGATATGGATATATCTATCTAATGAAACATAAGTCAGATTCTTTTGAAATGTTCAAATAATTTTGAAGTGAAGTTGAAAAATAAATTAAGAAAAGTATTAAAACTCTTCGATCTGATCGAGGAGGAGAATACCTTTTTGATGAATTTCTCATATATCTAGGAGAGAATAAAATTCTCTCCCAATAGACTCCTCCTGAAACACCATAGCATAATGGTGTGTTTGAAAGGAGGATTCAGACTTTGTTAGATATGGTCCAATCCATAATGGAATTTGCCAGCTTGCCGATATCCTTCTGGGGATATGCACTCTAATCGGCTTGTTATCTATTAAATAGGATTTCAAATAAGTCTGTAGTTAAAATTTCATATGAGATATGGACAGGACGTAAGCTAGCACTTTCATACCTTAGGGTTTGGGGGTGCTCGGCTTATGTCAAATAGTTAGTTACAAACAAACTTGGACCTAGGTCTGACAAGTGTACATTCATAGGATATCCAAAAGAGACCAAAGGATACTATTTCTACCATGCTGATGAACAAAAGATGTTCGTCAGCCTTAGGGCAACCTTTTTAGAAAAGAAGTTTCTTGGTGAAGGAATTATTGCCTCCAAGGTTAAACTTGATGAAGTTCAACAGATAGAAAGTCCAACACAGAAGCCATGAGATTAGTCATGAGATCGCTTATATGGATGAGAACGATGAGGACACTCGATGAGAATGATGAGGATCTGATATATTATATGGATGCGATGCAAAGATCCAACTCTAAAAAATGGCTAGAAGTCATAAGATCTAAAATGGATTCCATGAAGGTCAATGATGTATGGACATTAGTTGACCCACCTGATGGGGTTAAACCCATTGGGTGTAAATGGGTCTTCAAAAGGAAGAGGGGCACAGATGGAAAGATGGAGACCTATAAAGCCCATCTAGTTGCCACGGGATATCATCAACGTTATGGTATTGACTATGACAAGATGTTCTCCCCTGTGGCAATGCTCAAGTCCATTCAGATCATGCTTGCCATTGCTGTCCATCTGAACTATGAGATCTAGTAGATGGATATGAAGATAGCTTTCTTAAATGGAGAGCTAATCGAAGAGGTGTATATGATACAACCTGAAGGGTTCACATTCATAGATGAGTCCAAGATGTGCAAGCTTCAGAGATCCATTTATGGATTGAAGCAGGCATCTCAGAGTTGGAACATACATTTTGATAAAATGATCAAAATGTATGGCTTCATTAAGAATGGAGAAGAATCCTGTATTTACAAATGGGCAAATGGTCAAGTAGTGGTATTCCTTATTTTGTATGTGGATGACATTCTCTTAATTGAGAATGACATCTCCACACTATAAGGAATAAAAGTTTGATTGTTATCATAGTTCTCCATGAAGGACTTGGGTGAAGTATCCTACATCCTAGGGATGAAGATCTATAGGGATAGATCTAAAAGGATGCTTGGTATATCCCAGTTCATGTATATAGAAATTATGCTGAAGAGGTTCAGTATAGAGAATTCCAAAAAAGACTATCTTTCGATAGGCCAAAAAATTTCTCTCTCTAAGAAGGATTGTCCGACAACTCCTGAATAGAGAGAGCATATGAGTAGAATCCCATATGCTTCGGTAGTGGAATCTATTATGTATGCAATGACATGTACAAGACCAGACGTGGCATACCCACTAGGAGTGGTGAGTAGAAACCAGTCTGATCCTAGAGAAAATTACTAAAAGATGGTTAAAACCATCCTTAAGTATTTGAGATACTAAGGACCAATGGTTGGTTTATGGTGAGTCAGATCTGAAACTTGGGGGATTTATAGACTCCAGCTTTCAATCTGACCATGATGATAATAAAAGTGTGTCGGGATATATCTTTACTCTAAATGGTGGGGCCATCTGCTGAAAAAGTTTTAAGCAGCATATAGTGGCTGACTCTATTTGCGAAGCAAAATACATGGCAGCATTAGATGCGGCAAAAGAAGCTATGTGGTTGAGAAAGTTCATCACCGAGCTCGGAGTAGCACCTTCCATTGATGGTCCAGTTCTGTTCTACTGCGACAGTACTGACGCCATAGCTCAAGCAAAGGAATCAAAGACACACCAATGGATAAAGCACATTCTATGCCACTTTCATTTGATCCATGAGATCGTAGATCGTGATGACGTAGACCTTCAGAAGATCGACGGAAAGAAGAACCTAGCCAACCCATTCACTAAAGCCCTGGCAATCAAGGAGTTCGACAACCATAAGTCAAAGATGGATATTAGATACTATGCTGAGTGGCTTTAGGACAAGTGGGAGTTGTTGGAAATTGTGTCCCAAATTCAATCATCAGCTTGCTGATGGTTGAGCTATTTTATAATTATAATTGACTTATTAATTAATAAAAATATTTTGGCATCTTTTTCATCATAAGTTTATATCTTCTAATGAACTCCAATATTGTGATGAAGTCCTTAGGACTATTTAATTTTGATAAAGAAAGAATTTATCGATTAGTCCTTAAATGGGTTCATGACCAAATGATAGGATATTAATTAGGACAACAGCGTCTATCGAGCATTGGTCACTATATGTTATATAGGTTGGTTGTTCTCTTAACCAAGAAGTGTGGAGACACTGGTATGGCGTACAAGTGAGATGTATGGGTATATCATCATTGAACGTGATCAATTTCAGAGCATTATGTTGTCGAGAATGTCTCTGATGGGATATAGGTATAAGTATCCCTTAGATCTGAGATCACCTCAATGACTTGCAAGCAACTCACTGTGCTTTAGTATCATACAAACTGAATTTCTAATTCAGCAATAGAAGGCTTTTGGGCACAGTCAAGTACTTGCAAAGTCGGAGTGTGATTAAGATGAAATTGACCACTCCAAGAGTTGAAGAAGAATGTATCACTGTATTTCAATATAGCAAAACCTTGGCCAGGATAATCCATCAGATGTATTTGATATTTTAAAATACAATATGGACAACCTAATTAGAGTTGATAGTTGAACTCTATGGTGTCCTACGAGCATTATGGTCAAGGGGATGAATTATATAAAAACTATATCCACATGGGTTCTAAGGATGGTGTTCTACACCTTCAACCTATCAGGCCGTTGGGTATCATTGCTAGAGGGTCACTTCGATTAGTATAAAAATTTATTTTTATACTACCAACTTAGGTTTGGACCTATGAGGTCACACACATTAGAGCTTATGATCTGATCGGATGGTTGATCAATGATTAAGAATCATTCTAGGGTTAAACAATCAATACGATTGGTGTTTAACATAGTGCAAGTGTTGCAGGAGGATCGATTAGCAATTAGATTGCTAATTGACTTAATTTGATTAAGCCAATAGGATGAGATTAAGTTTAATTACATATAATTTAATTAGATTTGGTTTGGACTTGATTGGATCAAGTTCAATTGGTTTATTGGATAAGCGAAGTGCAAGGAAGAACTAGTCCTAGTCTAACTAGAATTTGGATTAACCCAATTTTCTAATTTGATTAGAAAATAAATCAAAATTAAATCTAATTTAATTAATTTTTTTAAATGGATTAGGATCTTATTTAATTGGGTTGGTTTAATCTTTATTTTATTTGATTAAAAGATCTTGTTTGACCAAGTCAAAATAGGAGTCCTAGTGTGACTAGGACTCCCTATCACTTGCGCCACTTAATCCTCACGCCCCATGCCCTTTTTGATTTATTTCTTACATGAAAATTCTTCACTCCCATGGCTTCTCATATCCTCTTTCTCTACTCTTTTTCTTATAAGATAATTTATTGGAAGACCAAGTCAAAAGAGGAGTTAGTTTTGCTTAGGATTCTCATGAGATAGAATCCTTATTGACCAAAACACCTTCCCTTGAGTGTCGCCCCCTCTTTTAATTAATTCTTCTCTTATTCTATGAAAGTAATCTTCTTTTTTATGCACCCTCCCTTACTGGTCCATGTCAATAATTATGGAGGAGGTGCCCAAGAGTTGGGCGCCCCAACAACTTCCCATGTTTGGACATTACTAGTCTAGGATTTTGACTTAACTTGGACTCTTCTTTCTCTCTAATTATTAGATGAATTTTATTCTAATTTTTTCATAAAATATAGAGCTTTAGAAGAGGTTTGGGGTATGAAAAAATTATAGAAAGAGGGTCCTTGGGCATGGGGGTTTCATAGGCACCAAACTAGGTGTCTAGGTGAAAGAAAAGAGAAGAAGAAGAGGGTCTTCTTCTAGGGCTGTTTTATTTTCAATCTCTATTCTTTTTTTTGAGTTTTTCTAAAGAGTCCCAGATCAATAAACTCTCATCTTCCTTCTCATATTTTTTAGAGCCTAAATTTTAAAGAAGAGAGCATCGGATCGACTGTCGAAGAAGGATCAGCATAGTACTAGCATGCTGTGCTGATTTCCTGCATAGAACTTCAGATCAAAGATCGTAGGCTCGTACGGACAACTCCTAGAGGCCAAACACGTGTGCAGCTTGTGACTTCATCCTTAAGCTTGGATCAGCAAGTTAGAACATCTAACTTGCTTAGGTAATAGATATGATATATAAACTTCATATCCTGCATTTGATGTAGTATAGATCTAGGTTGATTTGATCAATCTTTTACTTTCTTATTTGATTTCAATTTCTGATTTAATATCATGCCATAGATCTGAGATCTAAGTGTCTACATATTTATTTAAATAAATATTTGATTTATTTAAGTCTTTCACTATAAGATCTTGTAAAAGTTTCAAGATCTACCTATGAAATCCTAGATCTGATTCTTTCAAAAAATATGTACAAGAGGAGAACACCTACTCTCAATTCACTGTACACAAATCTCTCTTAACTAGAAGCTATTCTCATAAAAGCTTTCTCAGAATCCTAAGGAGACCCTCAAAAGCTACACCTCGCCAGATGCTATGCACCTGTTGCTTCTCTCTCTCGCGGGCTGGACGTACTCGATGCTCTGCCAAGCTCCTCTCGATAGCTACCTGAGCCTCTCTATGTGCCTCTCATACCACATGTGCCATTTTGCTGCTCCACGGTATCTTAGCCCTTTAAATAGGAAGAGAATCCTCTTCTCAGCAGTTCATACAGGAGTCCTAACGGGGCTCTTTCTCCTAATATGAGTCGAACATGACCTGGATGGAGTTTTGGAATATTTTTCAACCTTCAGATCATGATCGCAGTCCTCCATTATCGCTGGATCTTATGGTCCACGTGCAACTCCCATAGATCCCTTGGATTAATCATAATATGAGTCCAAATAGAAAATCTCATCTATTCTGTTCACCTCCATTAAGCTGGCTTGTTTAGGGGTTGACCTGGCTCGATTGCATCTTGCCTGAACTCCTACTTTCGATCTGCCTAAAAGATCTGGCTCGATTGTGGTTCGAGTTGGCTCAATCTCAGCTCTAGCCAACTCGATCCCGTATCCAAGCCAGCTCGACTGCTTGCTGATACTAATTCTTTTCTACTATGAATCAAATTTGAGGTATCAAATTATAACAATCTCCATCTTGACTCAACATTCGGCCTCCATCTAGCTTTTAGTGCTTGTGATCCATCTCACCCCCATGCCCTGGGGCAATCACCTGCTGATCATAGATGGGAAAATATGAGAGTCGAGCCAAGCTGCTCGATCGCACCTCCATCATGGGTTGTGTCCACTCTAACTAAAGACCTACTCGAGAATTCTCCTATGGCAAAAGGAACTTCACTCTACGATGTCACCTCTCATCCTCCCAAGTCTCCCATCTCGTGCTTGATCCACCTCCACCTAGAGCTCCACCTCGCATTGGACTCCCTCTGGCTCCTGAAGCTCCACCTCACACTGGGCTCCCTACCAGATAGTAATGTCCTCTCATCCTATTCTTTTCCTCTAATATCATCCTATCGCCATGCATGATGTTTAGGATTCCATCACTAGCAACCCACCTATAGTCATTTGAATTCAGTCCGCTCAATGAGATAAGATTTCACTTGAAATCGAGTATGTATTGGACGTCCCTCAATCTCTTCACTGCACCATTATGTATCCTCCAGCTGACCATCCCGATGCCTCTGATCACACAGCTCGATCCATTCGGTAAATAAATAGTGCCCTCACTACTCTCTAGGGAGTCAAACTACTTCTCTCTGTAATAAACATGATATGTGCATGTATAATCTAAAATTCACTATTGAAAAGAAGTAGATATCTCATCAGATATCTCCAAGACATCATCCTCTAACTCGCTACTGGCCATCGCTGCAGTAGCCCTCATCCAATCCTTGAGTTGTGGGCAATCCTTGACTCGATGCCTCAACTCGTCACACTTGTAGCATCTGATCTTACTTTGATTCCTTGTCTTGGACCTAGATCGTCCTCCTCGTGATCCTCTACCACTCTATCTACTGCCTCCTACTCCTCCAGAGACTGCTAAAACTAAGCTACCATCATCTAAGCTCGAAGCTGGGTTCTCCCTCCTGAGAACCTCATTCTAGAGTATCGCTGCAGTAACCTCATCCATCTTGATGGTGCTCTTTTCCACTAGGAAAGCAGTCACCAAGGACTCATACAAAGGAGAAAGCGATGCTAGCAAAACCTAAAGGGAAAAATTAGATTTCTCGAATCTGGTTCGTTTAAATCTGATTGGATCGAGAGGCATATTTTAAAAAAATTTTCTTAGATCCAAATCAGATCTGACACTTTTCAAATCTAATTTCATGATATGATAAATAAGAAAATTAAATTAAATTAAATCTAAATTAATGTTACCTTATTTGTTAGGTAATCCAATTATCCTTTGATGATCCTGCTAATTGCCTGAGGTTCTGGATCTAGCCATGTAAGCGCCTGACCTCTACCGATATCCACTTAGGCTGGATCTAGAGATCTTCTCCTTCTTTATCATGTCTTCAAAAATTAGATCTGGATCTAATTTGGAGGATCTTTAGAACTCCTTCTGAAGATCAGCAGTCATCTCTGCAGCAGTGCTGCCTTCTTCCTTTCTCGTCAGCCTTTTCTTGCCTGGATTGCACCAAACTGAAGCCCAACTTCCTTAGGCATGGAGAGGAGAGAGAGGATTAGAATATGGCATGGAGGAGGGAGAGGGACAGCCTTGGGGCATGGGTTAAGAGGAACTCTCTTTTAGGTTGGGCGTAGCTAGGGTTTATTTATAGACCCTACTGTGCCATGCAGTGCTGCATCATCCCGGCCAATTGCAATGCTTCATGCAATCAGATCTAAATATGATTGATGGGATGACATCAC
Organism: Cocos nucifera; assembly: GCA_006176705.1. Taxonomy (NCBI): domain Eukaryota; kingdom Viridiplantae; phylum Streptophyta; class Magnoliopsida; order Arecales; family Arecaceae; genus Cocos; species Cocos nucifera. Next base: position 601,571 of record QRFJ01000409.1, read on the forward strand.
CTGATCAAATCAGATGAGAGTCCCATAGATTCATCCTTAGATGATGTCTTAGACTGGTCAAAGTCTATAGGTAAGGGTCACCTAGTTTGAATCCAAGAAGCAACCTGGAGTCCCATCCGTATGGGACTCCAGTATTTATCCACATGGGGTGCACGCCATCCTAAGCATGCACCCTCCATCTGCCTGCCAAATGGCAGGTGGACTTGGTCAATAAGTCTCTCCTATGGGTGCATGATACATGGGCAGATGTCCAAGGATCAAAAGTCAATGTTCGACCAAAGTCAAAGGACAAGAATTAGTAGGTGACGAAAAATGGTAGATGATGTCTTAAATTTATCTCATAAATTAAGACAATCCTTTTCTGACCTGGACAAGCTCCAGTCAGACTAGGTAAAGGTACCTGAGTGAGCACAAACATATTTGGCTCAGTCGAGAAAACTTTTAATGATAGAAAAAGGAGAATGTTAGGCTCAATCGTGTGCTAGCATGATTTTATTGAACCTAATTGAATCTAATTCAAATCAATTAAACTGGGTTAGTCCAATTGTTGATATCCAAATTCAAACCCTTGTTTGTGTGATCTAGTTAGTTTCAGTTCTGTATGGTAATGGGATATGTCATGATCTCCATCATCGACATCATCGAAACTCCTTTCATTGGATCAAAACTCTTCTGATTCAGACAACTAGAATGATCGACCATCTAAATCATTCTAATTGCTCCCAAAATCCACCAGTGACACCTAGCAGTATATGGTGGCAACCCATCAAAATTGAAAATGAACCTCTTGGTGCAGCTACATGTGTGATTAAGTTCTTCTATCTTGAGCCCTAATCAGATTAGGGTTAAGGTGAACACGTCAAACCCTAATTCTTATCATATAATTTAATCATTCGATTCAAGTCTGATGTGAAAATCTTAATAGAAACTCTTTCTATTATTTCACTCTCTGCCATGGCTATGGGCTTATGGACTTGATTTTCATGATCATCATAAGACTGCTCCTCATCCACCGAGGTAGATAGATTCCATCTTGGTGCAATTCAATTCCTACAATGAACATGCTATAGCCAACATACACCTTAGGATTCCAAATGGCTAGGAGATCGAGTCATGGTATAATCAAACTATAACACCCTCAAGGTGAACTGTCGATGCACCTCAGGTCAAAGAACCAGACACACCACTGCAGCTTTGAGTCAGTCATCGATGAGAAGGTAGACTTCTTTATGACTACTCGAGGTGGTCACGCTCAGTGCCCTCATTCTTTAACGAGTACCTATACTCTTGCTCTGGTGTCTCTACACCGTAGACTCAAGACTCATCTACTATGAAGAAGTGATTGTACACTAACCTTCCAGATCAATCACCATCCTCATGACGATCCTACGGTCAGAAGCCTTTTATGAGTTAATAAATGAAAATTCATGTCTTAAATTTTCAACTCTTAAAAATCTGAATTATCATTACCATTAACTCAAGGGATGTATCACAGACACTAAATACACATATGTGATAGAAAATAATCCATTTTATTATTCATAGCCAAAATTATAATTCTGCCCCTAAAAGTGTATTTCAAGTGTCAGTCAATTTTGGTTTCTAGGGCACACATATCTAACAAACTTTTACTTGACCTAAAGCCAATTGGCTACAATTCTAAGTCCCATCTTCTCAAAGTGGGCTTCGATCTTTTGCTAGCCCAACGATTTTGTAAGTGGATCCATCGCATTGTCTACGGAGTTGACTCTCTTGACCTCGACGTAATCCTTCTCAAGATAATCGTGGATGAGGTGGTATCGCCGCTCGATGTGCTTAGATTTTTGATGAGACCTCAGCTCTTTAGCAAGGGCTATGGCACCATTATTGTCGCAGTACAGAGGAATGGCATCTGATGGCATGACTCCAATTTCTGTGATAAACTTTTTGTACCAAAATGCCTTCTTTGCAGCTTCTGATGCAGCGATATATTCTGCTTCCATGGTGGAATCTGCTATCACTGTCTGCTTGAAACTTTTCCAACTGACAGCTCCACCATTGCACACAAACAGACTCCCAGATGTCGACTTTCGATCATCTACATCAGACATAAAATCCTAGTCTGTATACCCCTAGACATGGAGTTCTCCATTACCAAAGATCAACAATATATCCTTAGTTCTTCTCAAGTACTTAAGGATATATTTCACAAAAGTCCAGTGTTCTTCATCTGGATTCGACTGATATTTGCTCGTGACACTCACAGCATGGGCTATATCAGGTCGTGTACATAACATGGAATACATGAGGCTCCCTATTGCTGAAGCATAAGGGATCTTGCTCATGCATTCCATTTTCTCAGGTGTGCTAGGGCACATCTTTTTGGAAAGATGAATGCCATGTCTAAAGGATACTAAACCCCTCTTAGAGTTTTCCATGCTAAACCTTTTTAGCACTTCTTCTATGTACATTTTCTGTGAAAGTCCTAGCATCCTATTTGGTCTATCTCTATAGACCTTAATTTTCAGAATAAAGGATGCTTCTCCTAGGTCTTTCATAGAGAATTCTTTAGATAACCATATTTTAACTATGGTCAACATGGGAATATCATTCCCAATAAGGAGGATGTCATCCACGTACAATACGAGGAAGACAACAGCACTCCCACTGACCTTTTTGAAGACACATGGCTCCTCCTCATTTTTGATGAAATCAAACAGTTTGATCACATCATTAAAATGAGTGTTCCAGCTTCGAGATGCTTGTTTAAGTCCATATATGGACCTTTGCAGTTTGCATACTTTGTGATCTTCATCACTGGATGTGAAATCTAGCGGTTGTTCCATATAGATATCTTCCTCAAGATATCCATTCAAGAATGCCATTTTCACGTCCATTTATCATATTTCATAATCAAAATAGGCTATAATAGCAAGCAATGTGCGTATGGATTTTAGTATAGCTACTAACGAAAAGATATCCTGATAGTCAATGCCTTCACGCTGACTATAACCTTTTGCCACTAATCTTGCTTTGAATGTCTCCACATTCTCATATGCACCAATCTTTCTCTTGTAGATCCATTTATATCCAATAGGTACTATACCTTCTGGTGGATCTACTAAGGTCCAGACTTGGTTTGAGTGCATTGAGTCAATTTCTGACTTCATTGCCTCTAACTATTTCTCAGAGTCGATATCTGATATCACCTCGTTATAGGTTTTGGGATCATCACCATGAACCCCATTACCTACGAGGAATATTTTCTCTACATCCTCTGAAATAGTACCTAAGTACCAATCCGAAGGTCAAAAAATTCTTTCTGATCTACGAGGTGGAGGAGGTAGTAAATGGATTGGCTCAACCTGATTTGGTTCCATTAGGTCCTTAGCTCGTTGCTCTTGTGAGACATTCTCCTCGAGCTTGATCTGCTTTCCAATGCTGCCATCTTGAATAAACTATTTTTTAAGAAAAATGGCATGTCGACTCACAATCATATTATGATCTTCTAGAATGTAGAAATAATATCCTAATGACTCTTTAGGATATCCTATAAATCGAGCTCTAAAGGACCTAAAGTCTAACTTGTCCGCTTGTTATCTTTTGACATGAGCCGGACAACCCCAAATTCTGAGATGACTCAGACTTGGTTTCTTACCATGCCATATCTCATACGGTGTGGTAGGAATGGTTTTAGAAGGAAACCCTATTCAGTAAGTATATTGCAGTTAACAAACAGTATCTCCAAAAAAAATTAGAAAGGTCTGTGAAGCTCATCATGGATCGGACCATATCTAATAGGGTCCGATTCCTTCCATTCTGAAACCCCATTGAGTTGAGGTGTTCCAGGTGGAGTCCATTGAGAGACTATGCCATTTTTCTTGAGATAGTCTAGAAATTTCCCGACTAAGGTATTCACCTCCTCGATCTGATCGAAGAACCTTAATGGATTTTTCTAATTTACTTTTCTACTTCATGTCTGAATTCTTTGAACTTTTCAAAGGCTTCAGACTTATGTCTCATAAGATACACATACCCATACCTAGATAAATCATCGATAAAGATTATGAAGTAGACAAAGGTTGCCTCTAGTCGGCACATCAAATGGGCCTGCACACATCAGTATGTACTAGGGTAAGAAGATCCGTGGCCCTTTCCCCATGTCCTACAAAAGGGAGCTTAGTCATTTTGCCATGAAGATAGGATTCACAAATTGGATATGACTCGAAAGTCAGCGGACTCAATAGCCCAATTTTCTCTAATTTGTTAATCCTATCTTCTGCTATATGATCTAATTTTAGGTGCCATAGATACCTATCATTTGGACTATCCCTAGATCATTTTATGGTATTCACATTTTGCTCGATATTAAAAATAGATACATTAATATGTAATTGATAAAGACCATTAATAAGGAAACCACTTGCAATTTTATTTCTTTCATAAAGAATGTTATAATGATCCTTAAGAAAACTAATTACATAGCCTTCTAATGCAAGGCAATAAATAGAAATCAAATTTCAACTTGCGGCAGGCACATAATAGCAGTCTTTTAACACTAAGTCTGAATCAGATGGTAGTCAAAGAGGATATATTTCTATGGCCATGACAGCAACTCTTGCTCCATGTTCGATGTGCAGGATCATCTCACCATCCTTCAGCCTTCTGCTATCCTCAAGACCCTGCATGAAAGTGCACAAATGAGCACTAGAATCAGAGTCAAGCACCCAACTGGATGTAGAAGAAATCGTAAGATTAGACTCAATAATGAGCATACCTCCAGAAGGACCTGCCTCTTTCTTCTTTAGGATGGCCAGTTAAGTAGGGCAGTTCCATTTCCAATTGCTATCATTATTGCAATAGAAATATTTTTCTTTGTCAGCGGCCTTTTTCTTCAGCTCTGCCTTTTTCCCTCCTTCCACCTTCTGCTTTTTTGCAAACTTCTTCTTCTTTCCAAAAGACTTTCTCTTAGAAGAAGTCCATTCCATAGCAAGCACTGAGCCTTTAGAACCTTTCTTGAAAAGCTTAGCAGTAACCAGCATGTTCATAAGTTCGGCCAAGAAATTTTGAAGTTTATGCATATGGTAGTTCATGATGAATTGCTCATATGCATCAGTCAAGGATTGCAGAATTATATCATTCTGCATATCTAAGTCCAACCTCACTTTGAGCTTCTCAACCTCTTCCAAATCTTTGATCATCATCAGATAATGATCTTGGACTGACTGCCCATCATGCATCTTAGCCTTGAAAAGTCATTTAGTGACTTGATACTTGGCTGCGCGACTCTGTTCACCAAACATCTCCTGTAGGTGAGCCAACATTTGGCGAGCAGTCCTGATATCTTCATGTTGGCACTGAAGTTCATCAAACATCAAGCCCAACATGTCTATCTAGCCTTATTATCATCATCTGTAAACTTATCTAGAGATGCTCTCTACTCAGTAGATGAACGAGATGGTAAGGTGGGAGGATTCTAGTCCAGTACATGAGTTAACTTCTCAGAATTTAAAATAATTTTTAAGTTTTGGAGCCAATTCTTGTAATTTGGTTCGGTCAGTCTATGAGTGTCCAGGATACGTGCTTGTGGGTTGGATGCAGATATTTTTCTATAGAGAGTCAAAGTTTCTAGTTAGATATTATAATTAAGACTTAACCAATTTATTTAGAGATTTTATTTTTAAACAAATTAGCTTCCACTATTTTCTCAGATCCCTACACTTCCTCTGTTGAGATACAAAAATCTCCATGATTAGTAATTTCTAGTGGATGGTGCATCCCACCAACTGACTCATCACCTCACCTAATAGTTATTGGTGATGGATTAGCCAATGAGTGAACAACTCTTGTTCAATGATGCTCTAATTATGATGCATCCAAACTTGATCTCTAATTCATGAATCTCATCATATCCAAAATATTGATCCACTCCTTAGTTAAGTCAGACCCACCATTTGTATAGATTGGATTCCTAATTAGGTCTCTCACCATATCCAGAATATTGAGCCCAATCCATCCTCCAGTCTGTAGCATCCAATGCCTAATAGACATGGTTGCATCTTTTTGGTGCAATTGAGCCACTATAACCAACCGAGAACAATCAACCTCGGGAAGGGCCCGCACATCTACAATGGTGGAAGATCTTAGACTTAATCTTTTCTTAGGAAGATTTGATTTAGGTTTCATTAAACTAGACTTGACATGATCATAACCATTATGACTAACCTAGTGGCATGGATTAGCTCAGATTATTGACTACCTCAGATCATAACTAAGTCAACAAACATGGCCAGATAAGTGAGACTGGTGGAAGGGATATGCCATTAACTCGACAAAAATGCATTCGAGTCGAGTAGCTCCCAATTAAAAATCAGTCGGTCATATCTGCCAAACTTACCTTAGACACCAAATTGTTGAGCCAGAACCAATCGGGTTAGCCTACAATCCAGACTCTAACCACTGAGCCTAATTAGGTCTTAGCTTGATCGATCACTCACGTGACTCGATCTTGACCCAGACTTAATCCTATTAGGCTGGTCAATTTAAGCACTGTTGATCCCATCTAACCAACTCTTGATTCGATTTGATCAACCTGCTTAGACCTAATTGAGCTACCCAAGCCTCGAACCCAATTTTATGAATATGTCTTAGATCTAAAAATTCTCAATTTTAGATCTAATATATTTCATAATCTTAATTCTTAATTAATTTTAGGGTTCATAAATAAAACATGTAAATAAGATCCTAGGATTTCAGGATCTAGGGTTTTGCAGAAAGTAAGTTTCCCAATTTTTGATTAAGAACGAGCGCGCAGCATCCCTACACATCATAAGAACACCCCATCAAATGGGAGGAGAGGATCTTTAAATCCTACTTTGTTCTTATGACCAGACAGCCAAGGAGAATGCCTTAATCAGAAATACAACTAATCTACAAAGCTAATTAGATCTAAGCATATATCTCATATAAAAATTGATCTAATTAAAATATGTTTATGCATACATCATATCATGCATATTTTTTAGATCTAAATTATCTCATAATCATCTAAAAAATTAAATTTAGATTTGATTACATCAAATAAAATTTAATCTAGACCTTTTGTAAAACTATTTTACAACTAGTCTAAACATGCAACTATCATATCTCATATGAATAAATTAAATTTAATTTAATTTCTATTTTTAGATCTAATTATAATATTTATAAGATCAAAAATTAATAAATTAATCTTAAAATTATAATTAATCAAATAAAAATTATGATTATACTAGACTACACATAGAACAATTCTATTCCTAGTCTAGTTATGTATCTCATACATTTTAGATCTACATTGATTAATTTTAATTTTCTAATTTTTTGATTTCAGATCTAACCATATCTCATGTGATATCTAAAATCACTAATTTATCAGATTAAATTAGATCTAAATAGATTTTATGCAACCTAGCTCTGATACCAGTTGAAGAAAAAAATTAGATTTACCAGGTCAGGTTCGTTCAAATCTGATTGGATCGAGAGACATATTTTAAAAATTTTCTCTTAGATCTAAATCAGATCTAACACCTTTCAGATCTAATTTTATAATCTAATAAATAAAAAATTAAATTAAATTAAATCTAAATTAATGTTACCTTGTTTGCTGGGTAATCCAATTACCCTTTGATGATCCTGTTGATTGCTTGAGATTCTGGATCTAGCCACGCAAGTGCCTGGCCTCTATCAGTATCCACTCAGGTTAGATCTAGAGATCTTCTCCTTCTTTATCATGTCTCCAAAAATTAGATCTAAATCTAATTTGGAGGATCTTCAAAACTCCTTCTGAAGATCAGCAGTCATCTCTGCAGTAGTGCTGCCTTCTTCCTTTCTCGTCATCCTTTTCTTGCCTGGATTGCACCAAACTGAAGCCCAACTTCCTTGGGCATGGAGAGGAGAGAGAGGATTAGAAGATGGCATGGAGGAGGGAGAGGGGCAGCCTTAGGGTGTGGGCTAAGAGGAACTCTCTTTTAGGTTGGGTGTAGATAGGGTTTATTTATAGACCCTACTGCACCATGCAGTACTGCATCATCCCAACCAATCACATTGCTTCGTGCAATCAGATCTAAATTTGATTGGTGGGATGACATCACCTGATCCAATCAGTTGAGAGCCTCATAGATTCATCCTTAGATGGCACCTTAGATTGGTCAAAGTCTATAGGTAAGGGTCACCTAGTTTGAATCCAAGAAGCAACCTGGAGTCCCATCCGTATTGGACTCTAGTGTTCATCCACATGGGGCACACACCATCCTAGGCATGCACCCTCCATCTGCCTGCCAAATGATAGGTGGACTTGGTCAATAAGTCTCTCCTATGGGTGCATGACACATGGGCAGATGTCCAAGGATCAAAGGTCCACGTTTGACCAAAGTCAAAGGACAAGAATTAGCAAGTGATGAAAAATGGCAGGTGATGTCTTAAATTTATCTCATAAATTAAGACAACCCTTTTTTAACCTGGACAGGCTCTAGTCAGACCAGATAAAGGTACCTGAGTGAGTATAAATATATTTGGCTCAGTCGAGATAACTTTTAATGATAGAAAAAGAAGAACGTTAGGTTCAATCGTGTGCTAGCATGATTTTCTTGAACCTAATTGAATCTAATTCAAATCAATTGAACTGGGTTAGTCCAATTGATGATGATATCCAAATCCAAACCCTTATTTGTGTGACCTAGTTAGGTTCAGTTCTATATGGTAATGGGATATGTCGTGATCTCTATCATCGATATCATCGAAACTCCTTTCGATGGATCAGAACTCTTCTGATTCAGACAACTAGAATGATCGATCATCTAAATCATTCTAATTGCTCCCAAAATCCACCAGTGACACCTAGCAGTATATGGTGGCAACCCATCAAAACTAAAAACGAACCTCTTAGTGCAGCTACTTGTGTGATTAAGTTCTTCTATCTTGAGCCCTAATCAGATTAGGGTTAAGGTGAACTCGTCAAACCCTAATTCATGTCATATGATTTAATCATTTGATTCAAGTCTGATGTTAAAACCTTAATAGAAACTCTTTCTATTATTTCACTCTCTGCCATGGCCATGAGCTTATGGACTTGATTTTCATGATCATCATAGGGCTGCTCCTCATCTACCGAGGTAGATAGATTCCATCTTGGTGCAATCCAATTACTATAATGAACATGCTATAGCCAACATACACCTCAGGGTTCCACATGGCTAGGAGACTGAGTTATGATGTAGTCAAACTATACCACCCTCAAGGTGAATTATCGATGCACCTTAGGTCAAAGAACCAGACACACCACTGCAGCTTCGAGTCAGTCATCGACGAGAAGGTAGACTTCCTTATGACTACTCGAGGTGGTCACACTCAGTGCCCTCATTCTCTAACGAGTACCTGTACTCTCACTCTGGTGTCTCTACACCGTAGACTCAAGACTCATCTACTATGAAGAAGCGATTGTACACTAACCTTTCGGATCAATCACCATCCTCATGATGATCCTACGGTCAGGAGACTTTTATGAGTTAATAAATAAAAATTCATGTCTCAAATTTTTAACTCTTAAAAATATGAATTATCATTACCATTAACTCAAGGGATGTATCATAGACACTAAATATACATATGTAATAGAAAATAATTCATTTTATTATTTATAGTCAAAATTATAATTCTGCTCCTAGAAGTATATTATAAGTGTCAGTCAATTCTAGTTTCTAGGGCACACATATCTAACAAAACCAACGCCCTAGTCTTCTCCTCAAATTTTTTGCCAATGCTGAGGAGATTGGTGAAGATCTTCTAAATCTTGGATAGATGCTTCCGCACGCTCTAGCCTTCGTCCATCCATAATTGGTAGAACTACCTCCAAAGAAACAGCATGTTGGTGAGCGACTTTACAATGTACAACTCCTCAAGCTTCGACCACAGCACCATCGGAGAAGTCTCGCTAAGTACATGGATCATGACATCATTCGCTAGGTATAAGCGGATCGTGCTCACTGTCTGCATCTGGATTGACTTCCAATGCTTCATCTCGATGGTAGCTGGCATCTCATCGTACAAGAGAGTTTAGTATCGATCAACCCATATTAGATGAGGACATCCTTTATCCTTACTTATCATAAGAAAAAATTGCCCTTCCCATCGAATCTGTTGATCTCCACCATGATTGTGGTTGTCTTCTTGATATTCTTCAATCTCTATCCATTGCTACCATCTGCACTCCGGTACTATCTGATTCTGATACCAATCTATTGGAATATCAGCTACTTTGATACCACTTGTTAAGGATCTAGTACCAAATTATTATGGCAGGAAGAAAGAAGAAAATAAAATAAGAAAATAATCAAGTACATGGATCAGCCCAAAGGCTCGCCTCCATAGGGCATGCAAAGTTTCACTATGAAAGAGAAAAATAAGTACAAGAGAAGAACACCCACTCTCAACTCACCGTACATAAATCTCTCTCAATTAGAAGGTATCCTCACAAAAGCTCTCCCAAAATTTCAAGGAGATCCTCAGAAGCTACAAGATGCGCTGCCCTCAAGGCCTCCTCATCGGATGCTATGCACCTATTGCTTCTCTCTCTTGCTGGTTGTACGAACTTGGTGCTCTGCCAAGCTCATCTCGGTGGCTGCTTGAGCCTTTCTACATGCCTCTCATGCCACACATGCCGTCTTCCTGCTCTACAATACGTCAGCCCTTTAAATAGGATGAGAATCCTCTTTTCAGCAGTTCACAGGAGTTCTAACGAAGCTCTTTCTCCTAATTTTAGTCAAACATGATCTTGATGGAGTCTTGAAATATTTTCCAACCTTTAGATCATAACTACAACCCTCCATGACCACTAGATTTTGTGGTCCATGCGCAACTCTCATAAACCTTTGGATTAATCGCAATCTAAGTCTAAATATAAAAGCTCATCTATTCTGTTCACCTCCATCGAGCCGACTTGGTCAAGGGTCGAGCTGGCTTGACTGCATCTTGCTCGAACTCCTACTTTCTATCTGCCTAATAGAGTCAGCTCATTCTTAAATCGAGCTGACTTGACTCCATATCCAACCCAGCTTGACTGCTTGCTGATATTGATTTTTCTCTACTGTGGATCAAATTTGAGGCATCAAATTCTAATATTAATAAGGAAATAAGCATAAATAAGAGCATCATCCTAAAATGATTTAGGCATTGATACCTACAGCCTCAAGCTCTTGGCCTTCTCTATCAATATTCAATTCATCCTCTTTGCGATACCGTTTTGCTATGGAATCATCTTTATTGTGTAACGATATTTAATGCCATTTTTCTCATAATATTTTTTGAATGCCAGGCTGGTGTATTCCTCTCTATTATCAGACCTCAAACACTTTATTGGCTGCCCAGTCTCCTTTTCCATCTCAGCTCTCCAAATTTTAAATTGGGCAAAAACTTCTAATTTTTTCTGGATCAGATAAATCCATACCTTCCTGGAGAAGTCATCTATGAAGGTTACAAAATATCTCTCACCACCTCGAGATGCAATAGGTGCTCGTCCCCATATATCCAGGTGAACTAGCTCCAAAATAGCTTCACTCTGCTGGTACTACTGGCAAATGTAACTCTATGTTGTTTGCCATAGATACAAAGCTTACATAGGTCATTTTCTTTCATTCTGTGTTGGAATTAGACCTGTCTTACTCAACTCTGTGAGGCCCCAGTCACTTAAGTGATCCATATGATAGTGCCACAGCTTGTAGGCTAACTTTTCCTCCTATGGTGCTATGGACACCTCTAGACTATCAGTAACCACTGAGTCCTCCATCCTGTATAGGTTGTTGCTCAGTTTTCTTCTTTTCATCACCACCAATGAATCCTTGAAAATCCTCAAACACCCACTACTTGGCTGACGACTAAGAGCATACCACTGTTCTTTCAAGTAACCCAGGGATATCAAGTTCTTCTTTAATTTTGGTACATGCTTTACATTACTGAGTATTCATATGATACCATCATACATCCTTACTTTGACTATACCAAGACCAGCAACTTTACATCGATGATCATCTCCAAGTCTAACACTTCCTCCATCAGATTTCTCGTATGATGAGAACCACTTTTGATGTGTAGTGTAATGGTGGAAATATGCTAAATCCAGTGTCCAGTGGCTGTCCAACTCTGTAACTCCATCCGATCTCCACTATCTTTAGATGATAGAGCACCACTCCTACTGATCGATCCCACCTTAGAAGTGTCCTTCCCCTTTTCATTCTTCAAAAATAGACAATTCATTCTAATATGATCAGGTTGATGACACTTGTAGCATTTTCAAGTCTTTTGATTTCCTCGAGACTTTGATCTAACCTTTTATTTATCTCGAGTTCTCTCTTTAGGCCTTCCTCGTCTCTCATTCACAAAAAGCACCTTTGAACTAGAGTTTCCTCTAACTAGCCTCCTCGTTGCTCGTTGGACCTGAGAACTCCAACCATTTTCTCGAAGTTTAATATCTCTTTTTCATATACCAAAGTAGTAATGAGACCATCATACACTGTTGGTAGCAAATACAATAATAGGAGAGCTCTATCCTCCTCATCAATCTATACATCAATGCTCATAACATCCGAGCAAACTTGATTAAACTTTTAGATGTGAGAAACTAGATCTCCTCATTCAGGTATCCATAAACTGTATAGCTATTTCTTTTACCATAGCTTGTTTTGTCATGTTCTTGCCTATATATGTATTCTCCAGTTTCCGCCAAAGATCCTTCGATGTGTTTTCCATGTTGATCTCTAGTAGAACTTTATCAACGAGGCACATCCTAATGGTGCTAAAGGCTATCTCTTCAAGTTCCTCCCACTTTTCAACAGAAATCTTTTCTAGTCTTTTTCAAGTCAAGACCTTGTAGATTCTATTCTACACTAGTAGATCCTTCATCCTTTATTACCAAAGACTGAAGTTTTTCTTGCCATTGAACTTTTCAAAATCCGTCTTAATAGTGTTTGATGCCATTTCAATCAGATTTTCAATAACCAAATACTAAAACAATATAACAGTGTTCAAAAGAATCTATTCAGCACCTTACTGTAATCCCAGGTGGAGCTTTAACCTTTCCTCCATTAGATCCAATTCTAGGGCTCTGATATCAATCTATTGTAACTTGATATTGCTCTAATACCAAGTATTGGGAATAATCCTTGCAACTTGAAGATTGTAGAAATAGCAACAAGAATCCAAGGAAATAGATGGCCATCCTATCAAACCCTAGAAAATCCTAGGACGTGGAGAAGAGAGGGAGAACAAGAGAGGAAGAGAGAGTTTCAGGGAGAAAAGGCTTATATTGATTTTTCATTCTCTATACAAAACTCAATATAGAGTATATATATATATACTTGGTCAAATAAGATCTAACCTAAAAACTCTTCTTGCTAACCTAATGTGATGCACTCCCCGAGCCCATGTCCACCCATGTCTCCTATGCATACATCCATTAGACTAATCCCAGTCCAATCCATAGGTTGTTGGCGCAGTGTCCTGGCATCACCTAGCTCTGATACCAATTGCTATTCCATCGATGGCCGCTCTGATACCAATCTATGAAATCCTAGAAAACCCTAGGCATGGAGAGAAGGGAGAGAACAAGAGAGGAAGAGAGATTTTTAGGAGGAAAAGGCACATATTGATTCCGTGCTTAGTTTACAAAACTCAATACAGAGTATATATACTTGGTCAAATAAGATCCAACCTAAAAAACTTTCCTAGCTAATCTAATGTGATGCACTCCCTGAGCCCATGTACACCCATGTCTCCTATGCACACATCCATTGGATAAATTCCAGTCCAACCCATAGGTTAGTCTCCTTACGACCTTACAAACCAAAGTCCTAAGTTCCTAGGATACCCAATCCCAAGCTAGAACAGAAACTACATTCTATTCTATTCACTGCTCAAGCCTGCTCGATTAGCAATCGGGTCGACTCGATGATGATGTCTCCTATGAGAGCTCGAATCACAACTCTCTATTTTGCTGCTCAAGCCAGCTCTCTTAGGATTCGATTCGACTCAACTTTCACTCGAGCTGGCTCTGACAAGAACCGAGCCAGCTCTTCCAATGTATCAATCTGATATACTTTTTAGACTTCTGCTTGAACCAGCTCTCTCAGGATTCGAGCTAGCTTGGTTTCTACTCGAGCTGGCTCTTCTGCAGCTTGGGTTAGCTCTTCTAATAGGATCCAAGCTAGCTCTTCTAAAGCGATCAAAGCTTTTTGATGGTTGATTCCATTCGCTCCCTACTCTCTTTCAACCTTCTTTCAAGGCTTATAAGCACCATACCTAAGCTCATAATCTCCATCTTGGTGCTTCTAAGTCCATGTGAACTTAGCTCTACCTGACAACCCCATTAATACCATGCAATTATAAAAGCTATTTCATGGAAGTATCTTTGTGAGCACATCAGCTGGATTTTTCTTGGTGTGAACCTTCACCAACTCTACTAGATCTCTGATCTTATGGTATCTGATATCAATGTGCTTGGTCCTCGCATGATACATAGAGTTCTGTGCGAGCAACAAAGCACTATGGTTGTCATAATGCATCCTGACTACATCCTATGGGAATCCCATCTCCAGCACCAAGCCCTTCAACCATAGAGCTTCCTTCGCTGCCTCCGTGATGCCAATGTACTCTACTTCAATAGTGGATAAGGCTGTATTTGGCTGCAAGCAAGATCTCCATGAGATTGGACCTCCATGCAAGCTGAATACAAAATATGTAGTCGAGCATCGAGTATCCACATGTTCACCAAAATTTGCATCCACAAATCTCTCTATTAGCCCTTAAGCTTCTTTAGACATGTTAAGATGTTTCTTAGCACCTTTCCGCTGATCATAGCAGATGTTGATCCCAACTGAATCTATCAAATATCTGAAGATATTCTTCAGTGCTTTTTTTCGATTGAGCCATAAACCTGCTCACCTGACTCACTACATGGGCTAAATCCGACCTATAACATACCATAAAGTACATAATACTTTCCACACCAGAAGCATATGGAATCTTTTTCATCTCCTAAATTTTCATCTCAGTTTGTGGTGACATGATCTTAGAGAGTCTGACATGCCCAGCTAGTGGCAGCTCAATCGATTTGGCCTTCTTCATTCCAAATCTCTCCAAGATCTTCTTGATATATCCTTCTTAAGATAGATGTAGTAGCTTCTTGGTTCTATTTCTAACGATTTGCGTACCAAGGATCTTCTTTGCAGGCCCCAAATCCTTCATCTCAAACTTTTGAAACAAAGCTTCTTTCAACTCCTGCACAACTTTCTTACTCTTGCATGCTATCAGCATGTCATCTACATACAAAAATAAGTATAATCAAGATCCATCTTTCAGAGACCTCACATATACACATGATCGCACCTGGAAAGTCTAATACTTCTCACATAAGTGTCAAACCACTTGTACCACTGTCTAGGAGACTACTTCAATCCATACAGTGATTTCTTTAGTAAACAGATCTCTCTCTTTGATCCAAGCTTTCTGAAGCCTTGTGGCTGCTCCATGTATATGTTCTCCTTCAAGTTCTCATGGAGGAATGCTATCTTAATGTCCATTTGCTCTAGTTCCAAATCATGAATAGCAACTATGCTCAACATCACCGTGATGGATGTATGTTTGATAACTGAAGAGAAGACTTCTGAGTAATCAATCTCTTCTCTCTGTGAGCTTAGCCTTGTACCTCACTCCATCTTGCTCTGAAGGTCTCTTTTCTGATGAAAATCCATTGAGAGCCAATAGGTCGAGCATCATATGGTAGATCCACTAACTGCCATGTCCGGTTCTTTCTGAGAGACTCCATCTCTTCCATCATGGCTTGCATCCATGACTCTTGGTTTGGACTCTCCATAACCTTCTCAAAACATTTTGGATCTCCATTGATAGTGATGAGAGCATAGGAGATAGTCTCATCAATGCCATATTGCATAGGTTTGTGAATAGTGTGCTTTGGCTTGTGTAGTGGCCACTCCCCTGGCAATATCCTACAAGTCTGCTATCTGTGGCTGCCTCTGCACTTCCCCTAGGATAGATCGCTCTCCATGCTAGTCCTCCATAGGTGTATCACCATGCTTGCCTAACTCCATCTCAAACTGAACATGACCCAAGATTGATGTTGAGGGCAAATCACCTGTATCTGAGAGTTGTCCCATGCTATCCTGTGTTGTCTTCACAACTTCATCTACACTTGCTAGTTTTAACACGATGCTCTTTTCATTAAATATCATATTTCGACTAATGACACACCTCTGAGAATGTGAATCCCACAGCAAGAAATTCTTCACACCTCATGAAAATCCATTGAATATCATCTTCTATGACTTTGGGTCCAACTTACTTCTATCCATTTCTTCTACCAAAGCATATGCAGGACAACCAAACACCTTTAGATGGCCACGCTCCACCTTCTTTCCACTCCAGATAGCCTCTGAATGTCCTCTATTTAATTTTCTATGGGGAGACCTGTTCACAAGAAAACATGCATAAATAAGAGTATCACCCCAAAATGATTTGCATAGTGATGCCTGCAGCCTCAAGCTTCTAGCCTTCTCTATCAGTGTTCGATTCATCTTCTCCATGACATCATTTTGCTGAGGGGCCATCTTCACTGGGTAATGGTGTTTTATTCCATTTTTCTTATAGTATCTCCTAAATGTTAAGCTAGTGTATTCCCCTGAATTATCAGACATCAAATATTTCACTAGCTGCCCTATTTTCTTCTCCACCTCAGCTCTCTAGATTTTAAATTGGGCAAAATCATCTATTTTTTTTCTCATCAGATAGACCCATATCTTCTTGAAGAAATCATCTATAAAGGTGACAAAATATCTCACTCCACCTCGAGATGCAATAGGTGCTGGTCCCCATACGTCCAAGTGAATAAGCTCCAAAATAGCTTCACTCTGCTTGGTACTACTAGCAAATATAACTTTGTGCTGTTTGCCGTAGATATAGGGCTTACATAGGTCATCTCCTTCTCTTCTGACTGCTGAAATCAGACCTCTCCTACTCAACTCTGTGAGCCCCCTATCACTCAAGCGACCCATACGATAGTGTCACAGCTTGCAGGCTAGCTGATCCTCCTATGCTATTATAGATACCTCCACCCTATCTATAACAACTAAGCCCTCCATCTTGTATAGGTTGTTGCTCAGCCTTCTCCCTTTCATCACCACCAATGCACCCTTGGAAATCCTCAAACATCTATTGCCTGGCTGACAACTGAAAGCATATCTTTGTTCTTCCAAGTAACCCAAGGATATCAAGTTCTTCTTTAATTCTGGTATATGCTTTACTTTACTGAGTGTTCATATGATACCATCATGCATCCTCACTTTGACTATACCAACACCAGCAACTTTACATCGATAATCATCTCCAAGACTTACACTCCCTCCATCAGATCTTTCATAAGATGAGAACCACTTCCGATGTGTAGTATAATGGTGAAAGCAAGCTGAATCTAGAGTCCAGTGATTATCCAACTCTACTACTCCATCTGATACTATCAGTACTCTTCTCCACTATCTTTAGATGATAGAGCACCACTCTCACTGATCGATCCACCCTTAGAAGTGTCCTTCCACTTTTTATTCTTCAAAAGTGAGCAATTTCTTCTAATATGACTAAGTTGATGACACTTGCAGCATTTTCAGGCCTTCTGATTTTCTCAAGACTTTGATCTATCCTTAGATTAGGATTTTCTCTAACTAACCTCTCTTGCTGCTCGTTGGATCTAAGAACTCCGACCACTTTTTTGAAGTTTAATGTCTTCTTCTCATACACCAGAGTAGTAATGAGACCATCAAATGCTGCTGGCAGCAAACATAACAATAGGAGAGCTTTATCCTTCTCATCAATCTTAATATCAAGGCTCATAACATCCGAGCAAACTTGATTGAACTTTTAAATGTGGGAAACTAGGTCTCCTCCTTCAGGCATCCATAAATTATATAGCTGCTTCTTCAACCATAGCTTATTTATCATGTTCTTGCCCATATATGTGTTCTCTAATTTCTACCAAAGTCCTTTTGGTGTGGTTTCCATGTTAATCTCTGATAGAACTTTATCAGCAAGGCACATATGAATCATACTGAAGGCTATCTCTTCAAGTTTCTCTCACTCTTCAATAGAAATCTTTTCTAGTTTTTCATGAGTCAAGACCTTGTAGATTCTATTATGCACTAGTAGATCTTTCATACTTTGTTGCCAAAAGTTGAAGTTACCCTTGCCATCAAACTTTTCAAAGTCTACCTTGATGGTACTCAATGCCATCCCAACTAGATTTCAATAACCAAACACAAAAGAGAATAAACAGTGTTCAAAAAAATTTGTTCAGTACCTTACCACAACATCAGGCAAAGCTTTATCCTTTTCTCCACTAGATCTAACAACAAAGCTCTGATATCAATTATTGGTGCAATAGCCTAGCATCACTTAGCTCTAATATCAATTATTGTTCCATCGATGGCCACTCTGATACCAATCTATGAAACCCTAGAAAACCCTAGGCATGGAGAGAAGGGAAAGAACGAGAGAGCAAAAGAGATTTTTAGAAAGAAAAGGCTTGTATTGATTCCATGCTTAGTTTACCAAACTCAGTATAGAGTATATATACCTGATTAAATAAGATCCAACCTAAAAAACTCTCCTAGATGACCTAATGTGATGCACTCCCCGAGCCCATCTACATCTATGTCTCCCATGCACACATCCATTGGACAAATCCCAGTCCAATCCATAAGTTAGCCCTTTTAGGATCTTACAAACCAAGACACTAAGTCCCTAGGATTAAATCCAATCCTAGGCTAGAATAGAAACTACGTTCTATTATGTTCACTGCTCAAGTCGGCTCAGTCAGCAATCGGATCGGTTTGATGGTGATGTCTCCTGCGAGAGCCCGAACCATAACTCTTTGTTCTGCTACTCGAGTTGGCTCTCTTAGGGTTCGATTTAGCTCAACTTCCACTTGAGCTAGCTCTAACAAGAACTGAGCTAGCTCTTTCAGCGTATCAGCCTGATACACTTTCTAGACTTCTACTCGAGATGGCTCTCTTAAGATTCAAGCCAGCTTGACTTCTACTCGGGCTGGCTCTTCTGTAGCTTGGGCTTGCTCTTCTGATAGGATCCAAGCTAGCTCTTCTAAAGCATTCATTGAAGCTTTTCGATGGTTGATTTCATTCGCTTACTCTTTTTCCACCTACTTCCAAGACTTGAGAGCACCATACCTGAGCTTACATAGGTTAGCACCTTAGGACCTCACAAATCAAGGCCCTAAGTCCCTAAGATTAAACCCAATCCTAGGCCAGCACAGAATCCACATACTATTCTATTCATTGCCTGAGCTGGCTAGGTCAACAATCGAGCCAACTCAACTATGATGTCTCCTACAAGAGCCTGAATCATCACTCTATGCTTAGCTGCTTGGGTCGGTACTCTCAAGGTTCGAGCCAGCTTGACTTCTACTCAGACTGGCTCTAATAGGAACCAAGCTTATCCTTCTAGTGTGTTAGCCTGATATGCTTTCTAGACTTCTACTCGGGTTGGCTCTCTCAAGGTTCGAGATAGCTCAACTTCTACTCGAGCCGGCTTTGATAGGAATTGAGCCTGCCCTTCCAGTGTGTCAGCTTGATATACTTTCTAGACTTCTGCTCGAGTTGGCTCTCTTAGAATTTGGGTTGGCTCGATGTCTGCTCGAGCTAGCACTGGCAGGAACCGAGCCAACTCGACTAAAGCATTGGCTGAAACTCTTTGATGGTTAGTTTCATTTGCTCCTTGCTCTCTCTCTACCTACTTTCAAGGCTTGAGAGCACCATACTTAAGCTCATAGTTATTTTTTCAGCTACGCCTCCTTCTGATTTAGAGGATAAAAGGGACAAGAGTCCTCCACGTACAAGCGAATTAGCAGATACTGCATGAGAGTTCAAGGTTGGACTGATGGGCCTGGCGACAGGGGCCACGGCTATGTTAGCAGATTCAATGGTGGAGCTTGCCATAGAGGCAACTCTTCCATCTTCTCTAGTGAAGATTGCTATAGGGGATTCTGCTATAAGAGCAATAGAAATTATAGAAATGGCCAAATTTGTGATGCCAGTGGGATCAACCGAGGTTACGGAGGTGATCTCTACCACAAGCATTCTTCCGACTAAAGTGCAAGTGGAAGCTTCTCGAGTGGTGCCTTCTCTCCCAACTGCTATCAAAACTTTGAGGGTTATTGTAGAGTTCTTATAGAGCCATCTCTCATTTAAGGAGAGACAAGCTTTGGAAGGGGAAGGTGCTCAACGTCAGATGGTGGATGCTCTTAGATTCTTGGCTTTGCTAGGGCACTATTTAGTTAATTCTGCTGGAATTACTCCTGGGGCTTTAGCTTTAGAATTGGTCAAAGCAAAAGAAGAGATAGATAGGTTGAGATACTATCTAGAGTAAGAGAAGGCTACTAATGCCAATTTGATTAAGAAAACCAACTCTCCAAAAAAGTGCTTTTCGAGGCTCGAGAGATGATTAACCATCGAGATGAGAAGTTGAGAAGAGCATATAGATAGAATGAAGTCCTCGAGAGGTGAAGGTCTGAAGCCGAATGAGACTATTGTCAAGCTTGTGATGACATCAAACATCTAAGGAGGACTCTCGAGGGAAGAAGTTCAGCACTTGACGCTCACTCTTCGAGGGACTCCAATAGGAGGACGGACAAAAGGCCTAAGGCTTCCGACAGGGAGCATCATGAAGAGGAGGCATCCTGAAAATCCAAAGGTTCTTCAGCCAAGGGGGTGCTTATAATTTGAGAACCTTCAGCTTCTCAGATTGAGCTACAAAAGATGAACAAAAGGCTTGATCGATTTTACAAGGGCGGGTCTAGAATTGTGGTCAAGGCCTACAAATTGGGATTTTCTATAGGTTTTGAGAGATGCAAGGAGATGGCCTTGGCTCATCTTCTAGCGCACGACATTGAGTTTCTATGGATAGATTCGCTAGATAGGAGTCTGAAGGCCATGATAAACCACTATCTTGGAATGTTCATGAGCTCATCTAATGTGCTCACGAGAACGAACAGGGTTGATTCTGCCTCGCAAACAGATGAGGCCGATGCTGAAGAAGGCCATTCTAGAGCCAATTGCTAAAAAACCATTGGAAATTATATTTTCCTTTCTTTTTCTTGTAAGTCAATGCAGTGTTTAAGAATTATGAATAAAATAGGAATTTCACTAAAAAGATTTGTTTCTTCTCTTTCCTTTTCTTTATTATGCCTTGAGCCCGTATCTTAAATTTTGATCCAAGGTATATTTTATCATTTTCAAAGTGCTTATCAGTGGATTTGAAGGGGTTTGAAGGGAATGAAATCAAAACCACCTTTCGCATGATGATTATTATCGTACGTCTTTGCATGTCTCTTTAGAAATGGCAAAGAGTATGATTACAGCCGTTTGCATTGATTGTTATACGAGCGGTGAAGGCTGCATCCAAATGATATTTGCCACGTGTCCAGGTTATGTTGATTTATATTTTTCATATTTAATGCTTTGAGAAGATGGAGCATTTGAAAATCTCCCCAATTTGATGCATATATAAATTTTGAACAAGATAGAGAGTTAAGCTCTGTTGTTTTCTTTTACCATAGATTTTTCCTTAGGCTATCTTCTTCCACTTTTCTTTTCTCTTTTCTCTTTCAGAGGAATGGCTCACTTCAGGGATGTAGACTTTGCATTGATGACCTTTCGGTCCAAAATAATGGAGAGGAATTGGTGTTGATCCACAGATAATTCCATATTCCTTCCGAATTTTAGTTGGAAGTCCCAGAGGTTGAGGAAGGTGCTTGCAGTCCTCTCGCAGGTCGGATTAGTATCTACGAGGAATTCTTTCAGCCTGGGCAGAGATTTTCTCTCCACCCATTCTTTGTCATCCTTTTTCATTTTCTTGAGATGTCGCCATGTTTGGTAGTACCAAATTCATGGTGGCACAACTGTGGCTTTACCACGGCATGTGTCTTGGCTGGGGTTGAACCTTGCGTCACACTCTTCCACTATTATTTTTCTTTGAAAAGGCATCCTGGATCTTGTAGATGGTGGTATGTGACTCCTAGGAGTAGGAAGAATACTCCTCCATTGATCCGAGGCACTCCTTCCACTATCCATGGTTGGAAATAGTACTTCCTATTCATTTCTTGCTCTTCAGGCAAAGAATGGGGCTTCATGGATTGGGGCGAATCCCAAGAGGCCATGTTGAAGGATCCACCACTCGACCAATGCTTGAAGCAAGACATAGAAATTTTGCACGGCTTCGAGATTCCAGAGTTGAAGGAGCTCTTATCCAAGCAAACTTTATTTAATATGGGCATCAACCAAGTTGGTCCCGAAGGTTGGTATCTGGTTCCTGCCTTATGATCGTATTTATTTGGACTCTAGAGTTTGATGCTAATTGGTTGATGCTTCTAATTATAAGGATGGACCCAGGTTTGCCGAAAGTTTTGGGTTCAAAGATCCTTTGGAAAAGAAAGACAAAAATAACCTGTGGTAAGTTTGCTCGTACCTAGGTCAAGCTTCTTCCTATGCCACCGACCTTTGAGATTGAGGAGTCTGATTTCCATGCCCTCGATGATTTCAAGATTGTGTGGGTTCCGCATGATTTAGGCTCTCCAATTCCTGAGGAGGGTCAAAGGAGCCCTGCTGAATGTTTATTCAGCGAGGTTATTTTAAGTTTATCAGCTCTCAATGTCTCTGACCTCTTCCTAAAGGAAGAACTGACTGAGGCCATGAGAACTTCTAAAACTATGCCGACTAAAGTATAACTCCAAACCTCTATCCTGGAAGATTATGAGTTGACATGTAAGGCATTTTCCAACTTTCTTTATCTAGCTGACACAATCAAATTATTTGTTAGATATGTGTGCCTTAGAAGCTAGAATTAGTTGACACTTGTTGTACACTTTTAAAGGCAAAATTATAATTTTGACTATAAATAATAAAATGGGCTATTTTCTATTACATTGTATATTTAGTGTCTGTGATACATCCCTTGAGTTAATGATAATGATAATTCTTATTTTCAAGAGTTGAAAATTTAAGATATGAATTTTCATTATTAACTCATAAAATGCTCCTGACCGTAGGATCATCATGAGGATGGTGATTGATCTGAAAGGTTAGTGTACAATCACTTTCTTATAGTAGATAAGTCTTGAGTCTATGGTGTAGAGACATCAAAGTGAGAGTACAGGTACTCGTTAGAGAATGAGGGCACTAAGCATGACCACCTCGAGCAGTCATAAGAAAGTCTACCTTCTCATCGATGACTGGCTTGAAGCTGCAGTAGTGTGTCTGGTTCTTTAACCTGAGGTGCATCGATAGTTCACCTTGAGGGTGTTATAGTTTGACTACACCATGACTCGATCTCCTAGCCATTTGGAATCCTGAGGTGTATGTTGGCTATAGCATGTTCATTGTAAAATTGGATTGCACCAAGAGGAAATCTATCTACCTCGGTAGATAAAGAGCAGCCCTATGATAATCATGAAAATCAAGTCCATAAGCCCATGGCCAAGGCAGAGTGAAATAATAGAAAGAGCTTTTATTAAAGTTTTCATATTGGACTTGAATCAAATGATTAAATCATATGACAGAAATTAGGGTTTGACGAGTTCACCTTAATCCTAATCTGGTCGGGGCTCAAGATAGAAGAACTTAATCACACATATAACTGCATCAAGAGGTTTATTTTTAGTTCTGAGGGGTTGCCACCGTATACTACTAGGTGTCACTGGTGGATTTTAGGAGTAATTATAATGATTTGGATAATCGATCATTCTAGTTGTCTGAATCAGAAAAGTTCTGATCCATCGAAAGGTATTTCGATGATATCAATGATAGAGATCATGACATATCCCATTACCATACAAAACTGAACCTAACTAGATCATATGAATAAGGGTTTAGATTTGGATATCATCAATTGGACTAATCCAGTTTAATTGATTTGAATTGGATTTAATTAGGTTCAAGAAAATCGTGCTAGCACATGATTGAGCCTAATATTCTCCTTCTACAATCATTAAAAGTTATCTCGACTGAGCCAATTGTGTTTGTGCTCACTCAAGTACCTTTACATGATCTGATTGGAGTCTATCCAGGTCAGAAAAGGATTGTCTTAATTTATGAGATAAATTTAAGATAACACCTGCCATTTTTCATCACCTACTAATTCTTGTCTTTTGACTTTGGTCAAACGTTGATCTTTGACACTTAGACATCTGCCCAAGTGTTATGCACTCATAAGAGAGTAGATAGGGGCTTGTCCCCTTGCTAGAAAGAGGAAAGGAGGGGGCGCATGCCTAGGGAGGCATGCACCTAAGGGTAGGGATGCCTAGAGTTTCATATAGATGGGACTCCAGGTTGCTTCTTGGAATCAAACTAGGTGGCGCCAAGGACTCTGCTTTGACCAATCTTGGCACCACCTAAGAATGTTGAAGAGGGGCTCTCATTTGATTGGATTAGGTGATGTCATCCCACCAATCAAATTTAGATCTGATTGCATGAAGAGACGTGATTGGTCAGGATGATGTGGCACTGCATGGCGCAGCAGGGTCTATAAAAACCCTATCTGCACCTAGCTTGGAAGAAGTTCTCCCTTAGCCCATGCCATATTACTCTCTCCCTCTCTCCTCCATGCCTACCTCAGATCCTCTCTCTCTTCTCCATGCCTAAGAGGTTTTGGGGTTCAGTTAGGTGCGATCCAAGCAAAAGAAAGACGACAAGAAAGGAAGAAGGCAGCACTACTGCAAGAGACGACATCGAATCTTCAAAAGTTATTTTGAAGACCTTGAAGATTAGATCTAGATTTAATCTTTGAAGGATGGATCGAGAAGGAGGAGATATCTAGATCCTGCCCGAGTAGATATTGGTAGAGGCTAGGTGATTGCATGGCTGTATCCAGAACCTTAGGCAATCAGCAGGATCATCATAGGGTAATTAGATTACCCAACAACAAGGTATAAATTAAATCTAATTTAATTTAATTTTATTTTATTTTATTAGATCTATTAAATTAAATTTAGAAAATATTAGATTTGATTTAGATCTAAGAAAAAAAAATTTAAAATATTTTTTTAGATCAAATCAAATCTTAATGAACCTGACCCAGGAAACAGGTTTTTTTCTTCAATTGATATCAGAGCCAGGTTTTCATAAATTATTTAGATCTAATTTAAATTTATTTTTATCTAATAAATAGGTTATTTCAAATATCACATGAGATGTGATTAGATCTAAAATAAAAAAAATTAAAATTAAATAATTTAGATCTAAGTTCTATAAGTTGCATGACTAGTTGTAGAGTAGAATTGTTCTATGTATAATCTTGCATGATCATAATTTAATTAAATTAAATTATAAATTTAAATTAATTTATTTATTATTTTTTAATATTATAAATATTATAATAATATCTAAAAAATAAAAAATAAAATTATTTAATTTTTGGTTCATATGAGATATGATGAATGCATGTTTAGACTAGTTGTAGAATAGTTCTACGTAATTACCTAAGATAGAATTTATTTTGATGTGATTAATTTAAATTTAATTTTTTTAGATAATTATGAGATAATTTAGATATAAAAATATGCATGATATGATACATGAGATATTTGCAAAACATGTTTATAGTTAGATCAATTTTATATATGAGATGTATGATGTAGATCTAACTAGTTTTGTAGTCTTTTATATTTCTGATTAAGGTGTTTCCCTTGGCCGTCTGATCATAAGAACAAAGTAGAATTTAAATACCCTCTCCTTTCATTCAATGGGGTATTCTTATGATGTGTAGGGGTGCTGCATGTTCGTCCTTAATCAAAAATCAAGAACTTACTTTCTGCAAAACCCTAGATCCTAAAATTCTAAGATTTTATTTACATGTTTTACTTGTAAACCTTAAACTTAATTAAGAATTAAGATTATGAAATATATATTAGGTCTAAAATTAAGAATTTTAGATCTAAGACATATTCATAAAACTAGGTTCGGGCTTGGGTAGCTCAATTAAGTCTAAGCGGTTGATCAAACCAAATCAAGAGTTGGTTAGATGGGATCAAGAGTGCTTAAATTGATCAGCCTAATAGGATTAAGTTAAAGGAAAATCCCAATTTTTTGGATCAGATTCGTTCAGATCTGATCAGATCAAGAGATATATTTCAAAATTTTTTCTCTTTGATCTAGATCAGAGCTGGGATGTTTCAGATCTAACAATCTGAAACATCCCAGATCTGATCTAGATCAAAGAAAAAAAATTTAATTTGTTAGATCTGAAACATCCCAGATCTGATCTAGATCAAAGAGAAAAAAATTAATTTACCTTGAAGTGGATAATCCTATTACCCGATGATGATCCTATGAGCAGCGGAAGGTTCTGGATCTAGCCACTCAAGTGCCTGACCTCTACTGGTATCCACACGGGCTAGATCTGGAGATCCTCTTCTTCTCTATCACGTCTCCAAAAATTAGATCTAGATCTGATCTGAAGGATCTTCAAAACTCCTTTTGAAGATCAGCAGTTGTCCTCTGCAGCAGCGCAGCCTTCTAGCTTTCAATTGCCTTTCTCTCGTCTAGATTGCACCAACCAAGAATCCAAACCTCTGTGGATGTGGAGAGGAGAGGGAGATGGTGCTTTGGCTTGGAGGAGGAGAGGAGAAGCAGCCTTAGGGCATGGAGAATTGTGATTTTCAATCATAATTTGAGTTGGGTGCAGGGTCTTATTTATAGACTAAGCGTGATCCAACTCCTCTTCTTCCCAACCAATCATAACTCTTTGTGAAATCAGATCTAAATTTGATTGGTGAGAATAGAGTCCCCTGGATTCCTCCTTAGAGGGCACCTAAGATCAGTCAAAGTTGGTTCTTAGGAGAACTCTAATCGGAATCCAAAAAGGAGATGGAGTCCCTGTCCAACAGGGACTCCTGGGCGCCTCCAACTTGGGCACATGCCAAGGGTGGCGTGCGCCCTCCTCCTTGCTAGGTTCTGGTAGGGGGACAGGCCCCCACCAGCTCTCCAATAGGTGCATGACATGTGGACAAGAAGTCAAAGTGTCAATGGTCAACATTTGACCAGTCAAAGGTAGACTTTTGACCAAAGTCAAAGAACGAGAAATGGCAGGTGACCAAAAATGGCAGGTAATGTCTTACAAAATAAGACAACCTTTTCTGACTTGGACAACCTCCAGTCAGACCAAATGAAGGCCTCTGATTGAGCACAAACTCCTTTGGCTCAGTCAGGACAACTATTTATGATAGTAAAAGAAGAACGTTAGGTTCAATCGAGTGCTAGCACGATTTTCTTGAACCTAATTGAATCTCATTCAGATCAATTGAACTAGATCAGTTCAATTGATGATCACCAGATTCAAACCCTTGTTTGTGTGATCCAGTTAGGTTCAGTTCTGTATGGTAATGGGATATGTCATGATCTCTATCATCGACATCATCGAAACTTCCTTTCGATGGATCAGAACTCTTCTGATTCGAACAGCTAGAATGATCGATCATCTAAATCATTCTAATTGCTCCCAAAATCCACCAGTGACACCTAGCAGTATATGGTGGCAACCCATCAGAGCTGAATGCGAACCTCTTGGTGCAGCTACCTTGTGTGATTAAGTTCTTCTATCTTGAGCCCCGATCAGATTAGGGTTAAGGTGAACTCGTCAAACCCTAGTTTCTATCATATGATGTAATCATTCGATTCAAGTCCAATGTGAAAACCTAAATAGAAACTCTTTCTATTATTTCACTCTGCCATGGCCATGGGCTTCTGGACTTGATTCTCATGATTCATCATAGGGCTGCTCCTCTACCACCGAGGTAGATAGATTCCATCTTGATGCCATCCAGTTCCTACAATGAACATGCTATAGCCAACATACACCTCAGGATTCCATATGGCTAGGAGATCGAGTAATGGTGTAGTCAAACTATAACACCCTCAAGGTGAACTGCCGATGCATCTCAGGTCAAAGAACCAGACACACTACTGCAGCATCGAGTCAGTCATTGACGAGAAGGTAGACTCCCTAATGACTACTCGAGGTGGTCACGCTCAGTGCCCTCATTCTCTAACGAGTATCTGTACTCTCGCTCCGGTGTCTCCACACCGTAGACTCAAGACTCATCTACTAAAGAGAAGCGATTGTACACCAACCTTTCGGATCAATCACCATCCTCGTGATGATCCTATGGTCGGGAGCATTTTATGAGTTAATAATGATTATTCATGTCTTAAATTTTCAACTCTTGAAAATATGAATTATCATTACCATTAACTCAAAGGATGTATCACAGACACTAAATACACATATGTGATAGAAAATAACCCATTTTATTGATATTAGTCAAAATTATAATTTTGCCCCTAGAAGTGTATTACAAGTGTCAGCCAATTCTGGCTTCTAGGGCACATATATCTAACAATCTCCACTTGTCCTAAAGCCAATTGGCTACAAGTCTAAGTCCCATCTTCTCAAGGTGGGCTTCGATCTTCTGCTGGTCCAACGGCTTTGTAAGTGGGTCTGCCACATTATCTGTGGAGTTGACTCTCTTGACCTCGACGTAACCCTTCTCGAGGTAATCGCGGATGAGGTGGTATCGCCGCTCAATGTGCTTGGATTTTCTGGTGAGACCTCGGCTCCTTAGCAAGGGCTATGGCGCCATTGTTGTCGCAGTATAGAGGAATGGCATCTGATGGCATTACTTCGATTTTTGCAGCAAACTTCTTGTACCAGAATGCTTCCTTCGCAGCCTCTGATGCAGCGATATATTCTGCTTCCATGGTGGAATCTGCTATCATGGTTTGCTTGGAACTCTTCCAGCTGACAGCACCACCATTGCACACAAACAGACTCCCAGATGTCGACTTTCGATCATCTATATCGGACATGAAATTCGAGTCTGTGTATCCCTGGACTTGGAGTTCTCCATTACCAAAGACCAACATCATATCCTTAGTTCTTCTCAAGTACTTAAGGATACATTTCACAGAAGTCCAGTGTTCTTCACCTGGATTTGACTGATATCTGCTTGTGACACTCACAGCATGGGCTATATCAGGTCGTGTACATAGCATGGCATACATGAGGCTCCCTATTGCAGAAGCATAAGGGATCTTGCTCATGCGTTCTATTTCCTCAGGTGTGCTGGGGCACATCTTCTTGGAAAGATGAATACCATGTCTGAAGGGTATTAATCCCCTCTTAGAGTTTTCCATACTAAACCTCTTTAGTACTTTCTCTATGTACATCTTCTGTGAAAGTCCTAGCATCCTATTCGGTCTATCCCTATAGACCTTAATTCCTAGAATAAAGGATGCTTCACCTAGGTCTTTCATGGAGAATTCCTTGGACAACCATAATTTGACTGTTGTGATCATGGGAATATCATTCCCAATAAGGAGGATGTCATCCACGTACAATACGAGGAAGACAACAGCGCTCCCACTGACCTTTTTGAAAACACATGGTTCCTCTTCATTTTTGATGAAACCAAAATTTTTGATCACATCATTGAAATGAGTGTTCCAGCTCCGAGATGCTTGCTTAAGTCCATATATGGACCTTTGCAGCTTGCAAACCTTGTGATCAGTATCACTGGATGTGAAACCTAGCGGCTGTTCCATATAGATATCTTCCTCAAGATATCCATTTCAAGAATGCCATTTTCACGTCCATTTGCCATATTTCATAATCGAAATAGGCTGCAACGGCAAGCAATGTGCGGATGGATTTTAGCATAGCCACTGGGGAAAAGGTATCCTGATAGTCAATGCCTTCGCGTTGACTATAACCTTTTGCCACTAGTCTAGCCTTGAATGTCTCCACATTTCCCATCTGCACCAATCTTTCTCTTGAAGATCCATTTACACCCAATAGGTACTATACCTTCTGGTGGATCTACCAAGGTCCAGACTTGGTTTGAGTGCATCGAGTCAATTTCTGACTGCATTGCCTCTAGCCATTTCTCGGAGTCGATATCTGATATCGCCTCGTTGTAGGTTTTGGGATCATCACCATGAGCACCATTACCTACGAGGAACATTTTCTCTACTTTCCTCTGAAATAATACCTAAGTATCTTTCAGGGGGACGGAAAACTCTTTCCGATCTACGAGGTGGAGGAGGTAGTGTTCTTATTGGCTCAACCTGATTTGGTTCCAATTGGTCCTTAGCTCGTTGTACTTGTGAGACTTTCTCATCAAGCTTGATCTGCTTTCCAATGCCGCTATCTTGAATAAAACTATTTTTCAAGAAAGATGGCATGTCGACTCACAATCACATTGTGGTCTTCTGGAATGTAGAAATAGTATCCTAATGACTCTTTAGGATATCCTATGAATCGAGCTCTAAAGGACCTAAACTCTAACTTGTCCGCTTGTTGTCTTTTGACATGAGCCGGACAACCCCAAATTCTGAGATGACTCAGACTTGGTTTCTTACCATGCCATATCTCATACGGTGTGGTAGGAACGGTTTTAGAGGGAAACCCTATTCAGTAGATAAATTGAAGTTAACAATGAGTGTCCCCAAAGAAAATCAGGGAGGTCTGTGAAGCTCATCATGGATCGAACCATATCCAATAGAGTCCGATTTCTCCATTCTGAAACCCCGTTGAGTTGAGGTGTTCCTGGTGGAGTCCATTGAGAGACTATGCCATTTTCCTTGAGATAGTCTAGGAATTTTTGGCTAAGGTATTCACCTCCTCGATCTGATCGAAGAACCTTAATGGATTTTTCAGTTTATTTTTCTACTTCATGTCTGAATTCTTTGAACTTTTCAAAAGCTTCAGACTTGTGTCTCATAAGATACACATACCCATACCTAGACAGATCATCGGTAAAGGATAATGAAGTAGACAAAATTGCCTCTAGCCGGCACATCAAATGGGCCGCACACATCAGTATGTACTAGGGCAAGGAGATCTGTGGCCCTCTCCCCATGTCCAACAAAAGGGAGTTTAGTCATTTTGCCTTGAAGACAAGATTCACAAGTTGGATATGACTCGAAAGTCAATGGACTCAATAGCCCATTTTTCTCCAATTTGTTGATCCTATCTTCTGCTATATGACCTAATCTCAGGTGCCATAGATATATATCGTTTGGACTATCCCTAGGTCATTTGGCATTCACGTTTTGCTCGATAGTTAGAACAGGTACATCAATATGTAGCTGATAAAGACCATTAATAAGGAAACCATTTGCAATTTTATTTCTTTCATAAAGAATGTTACAATGGTCCTTAAAGAAGGTAATCACATAGCCTTCTTAGTGCTAAGCATGAAATAGAAATCAAATTCCTGCTAGCTGCAGGCACATAATAACAGTCTTTCAAAACTAAGTCTAAACCAGATGGTAATCGAAGAGGGTATGTTCCCACGGCTACTGCAGCAACTCTTGCTCCATTACCGATGCGTAGGATCATGTCTCCATCCCTCAGCCTCCTGCTATCCTCAAGACCCTGCATGGAAGTGCACAGATGAGCACTAGAACCAGAGTCAAGCACCCAACTGGATGCAGAAGAAACCGTAAGGTTAGACTCAATAACGAGCATACCTCCAGAAGGACCTTCCTTCTTGTTCTTCAGGGTGGCCAGGTAAGTAGGGCAGTTCCGCTTCCAATGGCCGTCGCTGTTGCAATGGAAAATACTTTTCTTTGACATCGGCCTTTCATCTTCGGCTCTGCCTTCTTCTTCTTTGATCCTTCCACCTTCTGCTTTTTCACAGACTTCTTTTTCTTTCCATAAGACTTTCTTTTGGAAGAAGTCCGTTCCATAGCAAGAACTGAGCCTTTAGAACCTTTCATAGAAAGCTCAGCGGTAACCAGCATATTCATTAATTCGGCCAAGGAATTTTGAAGTTTATGCATGTGGTAATTCATGATGAATTGCCCATATGCATCAGTCAAGGATTGCAGAATAATATCATTCTGCAGATCCAAGTCTAACTTCACACCGAGCTTCTCAAGCTCTTCCATGTCCTTGATCATTGTCAGACAGTGATCTTGGACTGACTGCCCATCACGCATCTTAGCCTTAAAAAGTCATTTCGTGACTTGATATTTGGCTGCGCGACTCTGTTCACCAAACATCTCCTGCAGGTGAGCCAACATTTGGCGAGCAGTCCCGATATCTTCATGTTGGCGCTGGAGCTCATCAGACATCGAGCCCAACATGTAATATCTGGCCTTATTATCTTCGTCTATCCATTTTTCCAGAGACGCTCTCTGTTCAAGTGGATGGACGGGCTGGTAAGGTGGGAGGGTCCTGGTCCAATACATGGGTTAACTTCTCGAAACCCAAAATAATTTTGTAGTTCCTGAGCCAATCTTTATAATTGGGTCCAGTCAGTCTATGTGTGTCCAGGATACGTGCCAATGGGTTGGACGCAGACATTTTTCTGTAGAGAGTCAAAGATTCTAGTTAGATACTGTAATTATGACTTGACCAATTTATTTAGGGAATTTTATTTTTAAATAAATTAGCTCCCACTATTTTCTCGGATCCCTACACTCCCTCTGTAGAGATGCAAAAATCTCCATGATTAATGATTTCTAGTGGGTGGTGCGGTCTCACCAACTGACTCATCACCTCACCTAACAGTTATTGGTGATGGGTTAGCCAATGAGTGAACAACTCTTGTTCAATGATTCTCTAATCATGGTGCACCCAAACTTGGTCTCTAATTCATGAATCTCACCGTATCCGAAATATTGATCCACTCCTTAGTTAAGTCAGACCCACCATTTGCATAGACTGGATTCCTAATTGAGTCTCTCACCGTATCCAAAATATTGAGCCCAACTCATCCTCCAGCCCATAGCATCCAATGCCTAATAGACATGGTTGCATCTTTTCGGTGCAACTGAGCCACTGTATCCAGCCGAGAACAATCAACCCCGGGAAGGGCCCGCACATCTACAATGGTGGAAGACCTCAGACTTAATCTTTTCTTAGGGAGAATTGATTCAGGTCTCATTAAACTAGACTTGTCATAGTCATAACAATTATGACTAACCTAGTGGCATGGGTTAGCTCGGATTATTGACCACCTCAGATCAGAACTGTGTCAACAGATATGGCCAGGTAAGTGAGATCGGTGGAAGGAATATGCCATTAACTCGTACAAGATGCATTCAGGTCGAGTAGCTTCCAATTAAAAATCAGTCGGTCGTATGTGCCAAACTTACCTTAGACACCAAATTGTTGAGCCAGAACCAATTGGGTTAGCCTACAATCCAGACTCTAACCTCTGAGCCTAATTAGGTCTTGCTTGATCGTGACTCGATCTTGACCCAGACTTAATCCTATTAGGCTGGTCAATTTAAGCATTGTTGATCCCATCTAACCAACTCTTGATTCGGTTTGATCAACCGCTTAGACCTAATTGAGCTACCCAAGCCCGAACCCAGTATTATGAATATGTCTTAGATCTGAAATTCTCAATTTTAGACCTAATTAATATTTCATAATCTTAATTTTTAATTAAGTAGGGTTCATAAACAAAATATGCACAATAAATCCTAGGGTTTCAGGATCTAGGGTTTTGCAGAAAGTAAGTTTTGGATTTCTGATTAAGGACGAACGCAGCACCCCTACACATCATAAGAACACCCCATCGAATGGGAAGGAGAGGGCCTTTAAAATCCTTCTTCATTCTTATGACCGGACGGCCAAGAGGAACGCCTTAATCAGGAACATGCAATACTACAAAATAGTTTTAGATCTATATCATATATCTCATATACAAATTAGATCTAATCATGGCATATTTTGCATACATCTCATGTATCGAATCATGCATATTTTTAGATCTAAATTATCTCATAATAATCTAAAAAATTAGATTTAAATTGATCTAATCAAAATAAATTCTAATCTAGATAATTATGTAGAACTATTCTACAACTAGTCTAGACATGCATCAATCATATCTCATATGATGTTTAAAATTAAATAATTTTTATTTACTATTTTTTAGATGTTATTATAACCATTATAATATCAAAAAATAGTAAATAAATAGATCTAAAATATGATTTAATCAAATTAAATTAAAAACATGCAAGACTATTCTATAGAACTATTCTATTTTAGAACTAGTCATGCATATTTTCTAATCTTAGATCCAAATCATTTAATTTTAATTTTTTCTGATTTTTTAGATCTGATCACATCTCATGTGACATCTAAAATCATTTATTTTTTAATTAAAATAAATTTAAAAATCAGATCTAAATACTTTTAGAACCTTGGCTCTGATACCAGTTGAAGGAAAATCCTGATTTTCTCGGACCAGGTTCGTTCAGATCTGATCAGATCAAGAGATATATTTTTAAAAAAATTTTTTCTTTGATCTAAATTAGATCTAAGATATTTTAGATCTAATTTTTATTATTTTAATAATTAAAATAAAAAATAGATAAATTAAATCAAATTTAATTTACCTTGAAGTGGGTAATCCTATTACCCGTTGATGATCCTGTAATGCAGCGGAAGGTTCTGGATCTAGCCACGCAAGTGCCTGGCCTCTACCGATATCCACTCAGGCTGGATCTAGAGATCCTCTTCTTCTCTATCACATCTCCAAAAATTAGATCTGGATCTGATCTGGAGGATCTTCAAAACTCCTTTTGAAGATCAGCAGTCGTCCTTTGCAGCAGCGCAGCCTTCTAGCTTTCAGTCGCCTTTCTCTTTGATCTGGATTGCACCAACCAAAGTCCAAAACTCTTTTGGATGAGAGGAGAGGGAGAAGGTGGCTTTGGCATGGAGGAAGGAGGGAGAGGCAGCCTTGGGGTGTGGAGAATTATGATTCTCAATCATAATTTGAGTTGGGCGCAGGGTCTTATTTATAGACTATGCTGTGATCCAACTCCTCTTCTTCCCAACCAATCACAACTCTTTGCTGAAAATGAATAGGGTCCGTGCGTCGTTAAGAACACCGGGTTAATCAGTTTTAATCCAACTTTTTAAAATTATTGGAAATACATAGATAGCAGTGAGTCGGGTCGAATCCACAGGGAAGGTAGTGTTTTTAGATTTGAAATCTTTGATTTTTTTTAGAAGAAAAAGAAGAAAAGGATTTGAGTTTTTGGAATTAGGATTGAAGTCGGAATATTAAAAGCAAAAATTAAAAGGTGTAGAAATTTAAATTTGGTACTAAGATCTATTAGTTAGATCTTAGCATCTACTTGTAATAAAATAAAAAGTAATAATTAAAATGTAGAAATTAAATTATAATTAAAAGCAAGAAATTAAAATGCAAAAATAAAACTTTTATTAATTAAAATTTTAAAATTTAAATACATAGAATATAAAAAAAATAAAATAGCCTGATCTCTGATCTTGGATCGGCAATGGTAGAAAGATGGTGTAGAAGCTCGGCTCTTCTTCTCGACACCCGTTGCTTCGAAGCAGCCTTTAACCCATAGCCTGGCTTCGCCCTGTACCAAAGCTTTACTTTGATCGGAGATATCAATTTTTGATGGCCTGGGGTTCTTTTTATAGAGCTAGGAGGGCTGAATATTTTTTCTAAAGGCAATATGGGACTAATAGCCTTTGTAATCATAAAATATAAAGAAATTTGGATAAAAAATTTGAATCAAAACAGCTCTGATAATGACTCTTACTTAAATCTGATAAAATCCAGCCATTCAACAGAAATCCAACGGTCCAAAAATCATCAAAATCGGATGCA
>QRFJ01000410.1:0-100080 GCA_006176705.1 Cocos nucifera
CTATTATTCATTAATCTATGCTTGTTATGAGACTTAATTAAACTGATAAGAGAAACCAATCAAAACTACTATCTTAACTTTTGGTCTAGTGGATTCAATAAACCCTAGAACTTTCATAAATTGATTTTCTAAGTCTTTAATCTTAAGTTTAGTAGATTTTAATCCAACAATCTCAACTAATTTCTTTAGGCTCACCTAAGCATAAGTTAGAACACATACAAGGCATATAATTCTCTATGAAATCGACCCATACTCATTGGAAGTGCTACTCTACAAATTGTGCACATATGGTATATTAGAACGTCCAACACAAATCATCATACAATAAGTTTTTGGCATCGTTGCCAAGGATCTAGCATTGCTTTTGCTATTGTTCTAATTTCTATTCTTCATACTTTTAATTTTTCAACTATTCTTAATTAAAGAATACTGGAGGATAGGTACGTGCCTCAATCAATTACATTATTTTTCTTTTCTTCTACATATCAATTAGATCTTACTTATTTAATAGCTTTCCTTTAATACTTGTTTGTGCTTAATTGTTTGTGCATATCATAAAAAATGATCTTAAAGGCATAAACCTATACAAGATAAGGTGGAGATTTTATCACTCTTCCTTAATCCACAAACAAGTCCCTTTATCTTATATAATTCTAATCCTAATTAAAATTAGTTAGACATTGACACCAAAGGACATTCGATCTCAATAGGATAGCGAGGCCTGAAGGTTGGATCAAGTTTTAATTTGATTAATTGGCTAGTGTCTAAGTGGTTCAAGGATATGCAATCCTGAAGAAAGGTGGTTACTTAATTTGGACCATTGCAGAAGTATGGAGAGTCTCCCACCAATCTTATACTTACCTAGCCAACTTGATTAATTAATTTTGAATTTGGAGTACTTAAAGGCAACCTTGAAATAGTTAGGAGCTGTATAGATCTAGGTCAAATCCTAGGCATTTTTTTTTTTTTTTGCCTTGAAACTTGTCTACAACATATAAAAGAAATTATCTAATTCTAAATCTAACCCTAAATCAAAGATTGTAAAAACAAACAACAAGAGTTCCTCACTTCCTTCTTGGAAGAGGATATTTGGATAATTAGTCAGAGATTGTTTAAACCCAACACCAAGTCCAGAAATCTCTGAGTCCATCATGAGTGAGATCAATCTGCCCCAATTCCTTAAGGACTTGTGTTACCCAATTGGTTCCATCCAACCATCATGTATTAAGTTGCCCCAATCCACTACTAATAACTTCAATATCAAACCCAAATCATTAATATGCTTTCTAAATTTACTAGAATTGAGGATGCATACATTTTTATGAGGGAGTATGAAGAAGTGTGTGCAATGATGAAGCTTCAACAACTTTCAGAGGATGCAATTAAGCTTAGGCTTATCAATTTTGCTCTTAAGGATAATGCTAAGAAATGGCTATAGAGTCTGCCCAACCAATCAATCGCGACATGGGATGGTTTTGTTAAGATGTTCTTAAAGAAATTCTTTCCACACCATAAGACAGCCAAGTTTAGGAATGAAATCAACCAATTTTACCAATTAGCTGGTGAGCCTTTTGGAAGTGTTTTTATCGATTTAAGAACCTTTTGAGCTAATGTCCATACCATAGAATTGAAATCTAGATGTTGTACCAGATTGTCTATGAGAGGTTAGATTCCAACTCTAGAACCATGCTAGAATCAATGTGTCAAGGCCAATTTATGCATAAGGAGCCAAATGAGGCATGATAATTCTTAGAGGACCTAGCTGAGAAGAATCTGCAGTGGAAAACAACTAAGGAACCTGAGAAACCTACACCCTTAAGAGATGAAATGGATCAAGTACAAACATCACTAGCTATAATAGCCAAGATTGCAACTTTGACCGATAGGTTGGAAGCCTTAGAACTTCAAGGACACGCCAATATAATCAAGCGTCGGCACCCATGTGCAGTGGGTGTAGTGCACCAGACCATATCTAAGAAGAATGTCCCTTTCTGATGAATCCAACCAAGAATAGATGTGCACAGGTGAATGCTACCTATCAAAGGCCCATAAATAACCCCTATACACCAACATACAATTTAGGATGGAGGAATCATCCAAATTTTTTATGGTCACATGGTTTAAACTCAGGCAATCCTATCTACAACCAGTCAAACCTAAGGCCCAACCAAACACTAAATAACCAACCTGGCTTTAGCAATGAAAATAGGTTCAACACATTAGAGAAGGGTTTAGAAGTCCAAATGAAGTCATCTTCTGATACTACTATTGGGAAATGTATCCCAAAGTCAGTCATCAATCTGTTGATGGTTGTGCAAATATTACAAATATAAATGATTTATAATGAATAAAAAATTTATTCTAGCATTCTTCATCATAAATGTACGTCTTCTAATAAACTCGTATGTTGTGATGAAGCCTTTAGGACTATTTAAATTCGATAAAGAGAACATTTATCGATTAGTCCCTAAATTGTTCGTGACCAAATGATATGTTATTAACTAGGACGATAATGTTTATCGAGTGTAGGTCATTGTGTGCCATATAGGTTGATTGTCACTTAACCAAGAAATGTGGAGATACTGGTATGGCATATAGGTGAGATGTAGGTGTACATCATCACTGAACATAACCAACTTCAAAGCATTCTACTATCAAGAACTGCTCTGATGGGATATGGATATAAGTGTCCCTTGGACTTGAGATCACCATGGTGACTTGCAAGCAACTCACTGTGCTTTGATGTCGGACTATCTAAATTTCTAATTTAATGATGAAAGATTTTTGGGCACAGTCAAGTACTTATGAAGTCAGTGAGTGATCAAGATGGGATTGACTGCTCCAAGGGTTGGAGACAATGCATCACTGCATTTCAATTTAGCAAAATCTTGACTAGGATAATCCATGTGATGGATTTAATATTTTAAAATATAATATGGATGATCTATTTGGAGTTGACAATCAAATATTGAGTCAGCCTATGAGAATTCATGGTCAAGGGGATGAATTATATGAAAATCATATCCACATGGATTCTAAAATGTTGCTTTACACATTTGAGCTATCCGATCATCTGGTATAATTGCTAAATGATCACTTCAATTGGTACAAGAATCTATTCTTGTACTATCAGCTCAGGTTCGAACCTATAGGATCACACATCTTAGAAATCTCAATCTGATTGGATGCTTGATCAATGGTTAAGAATCATTTTAGGGTTAAACAGTTAATGCGATTAATGTTTGACCTAGTGCAAGTATTATAGGAGGATTAATTAGCAATCAGATTGTTAATTGGCTCAATCTAATTAAGCATGAGGGTAGAGATTGAGTCTAATTGAATAAAATTCAATTATGTTTGGTTTGGTCTTGAATAGATCAAGTCTAATTGGTTTATGGGATAAGCCAATTGCAAGGATGATCAATTTCTTGGTGAATTAGGACTAGTGTGCACCTAATTTTTAATTTGACTAGAATTTAAATCAAAATTAAATTTAATTTAATCTAATTTAATTGAGCTCTTAGTTAGACTAAGATCATTCTTAATTGGGTTGCACAATTTTAATTTAATTGGGCTTAAGAATTGCTTTGACCAGATCAAAACATGAAGTCCTAGTTTGATTACAACTTCTTCCTTGTGCCACCTAGCCTTCCCACGCCACTTCCCTTGATTTTTGGCATGAGATCTCTCATGCCTAGAGATAGCACACCCACCCCTTGCACCCCATATCTTTCTTATATGGTAATTAGTTTTGGACCAAGTCAAAACAAGGAGGTTGTTTTGATTTCAAACTCTGAATAAACCAAAACTCTATCCTCACATGTGGCTCCAAACCTCCTGATTTCTTCCTAATTATTTTGGTGGAGAAAGAGGAAAGGTTGCATGCCAATTCTAGGGATTCCATTCCAATAGAATAGGAAAAGGTGCCCAAGAGTTGTGGACCCAAATCTTGTCCAATTTAGACATCTTTTCTAGATGTTTGACCTAAACAAGGACTCTTCTCTATCTCTCTATTTAAAGAGAGTTTGGACCTGAGATTTCTACAAAAAATTCATCTAAGAGAGAGGGCTTGGGCACGAGTTCCTTAGGTGAAAGAGTGTCTTGGGCATGGGCTTTTGTAAGGACACAATTGCAAGTGTCTTGATGAGAGAAAAGAAAGAGAGAAGAAAGGTCTTCTCTAGATTTTGTTTTAGATCTTCTTCCACAAATTTTTGAGAGACAAAAATGAGGAAGAAGAATTCTCTTAGATCCTTCCAATCTCCTTTTAGTCCTTGGAAGGTCCAAGCAACTTGAAGAAAAGATGTTCATGATCAACCATTGAAGAAGGATCAGCATAGTGCTAGCACACCATGCTGATTTCCAAAAATTAGACTTTAGATCAAGATTGAGGGTTTATGTGAACTTTTTGTAGAGGCCGAATGCATGTGCAACTCGAAGCAATGACCTCAGCCTCAGATCAGCAAGCAGATATCTCAATCCATGAAAAGATAAAAGAGATATAATCTCTTTCACTTACTAGATTAGATCGAGTTTTGTTCAATGTTGATATGATCAACATGCTTACTTTTTATTTATATTTAATTTTTAAATTTACTACATGCATGAATCATGTCATAGGAACCTAGATATAGGAATTTCTTGCATATTTTATAGATTAATATGACTAATTTGTTGCTTCCGCTATTCTTATTTTGAAAAAGATTCAAAATAGATGCTTGCAAATTCTAGATTTTTTCTTCAATTGGTATCAAAGCCTAGGTCTGTTTGTCATGATTTTTATGCATGTGTTAGATTAATTATTTAGATTAATCTAAATTATTATCTAAGATTAAATTAAAAATTAAATATTTTGATCGCATGGACTAATTTTATAAGGTTGTCCTACTGTAAGGTTTATCCCTTACAGTAAAAAGGTTATCCTAGTTTATGCAAATCTAAAGTTGATCATAAATATATTAGATATGATCTAAATAGATTTATAATTTATTAAATTTAAAATTATTTAAATTTAAATTTAATAAATTTAGATTGCATGGACTGATCTAATAAGGTTGTCCTATTGTAAGGTTTATTTCTTATAGTGTAAAGGTTGTCCTAATTCATGCTAATCTAAAATCTAATCATAAAATATTAGATATGATCTAAGAAATTTATGATTAAAATTGAAAGTATTTTAATCTAAATTTTATGATCATAAATGTATTAGATTTGATCTAAAGTAATTTATGATTTGTTTGAATTGAAATTATTTCAATTATCATGAATGTGTTTAGATTAGATCTAAACTAGATTCATGATTTGTTATTTGCATATTGATTATGAATCAAACATGCAACTGATTGATAGAACTAGGTTGTAAAAATATTGTACAAATGTGAAAATCATTTTCGAAATGCCAAACCCTAATCCTCAGCCCAAAACTTAATTAAGAATTAAAAGATTATTGTTTAGGATCTAGGATTGTGAATTAAAGATCCTAAGACATAAATCATAACACTTGGATTAATGGGTTAGAGTGAATTAGGTTCATTAATTAGATTACACCAAAGGTTAGATTAAAGAATAGATTTAATTAGAGTAATTGACTAAATTTAATCAAATGTTGTCTTAAATTAGATCAAGAACTCTATTGATCAATTACAATAGCTGTAGTTGGTCAAGTCCATATCTTTAATGAAAATCAAATGAACTTGATTCTTGGCTAAGCAATCTAGCCCAAACTATTAGGTGGATCTAATCAAAACTAATTAACCAGTTGGTGTCTAAGTCTGACAGTTTATGATCGGTGGTCTTTAATTGGGAGCTACTCGCACTGATTTGATCTTTGACAAGTTAATGGCATATCCCTCCCACCGATCATACTTACCTAATTTTCTTAGTGAATTTATGTTTTGATCAAATCACTTGACAATTCTAACTAACCTATGTCAACTAGGTAAATTAGTGTGACTGATTTAGATGCTCGTAGACTAGCCTATCTATGATTTTTATTAATCTAACTTGGAGTGGAAGGATCATGATTAGCTAGTTCATCTGACTCTCTTCTCTAAAACAAGTTAACCAAATCCTCTAAAATTATTAGATCCTTAAAATGAAATAGTTATGATGATAACTAGATCATAGCCTCCAATTAAGATGGATGATAATGGATCCAATAGTCTGGGTGGACATTGAAGATGCCTTATACCTGATGTTTATCGAGATACTGA
This sequence comes from Cocos nucifera, assembly GCA_006176705.1. NCBI lineage: Eukaryota > Viridiplantae > Streptophyta > Magnoliopsida > Arecales > Arecaceae > Cocos > Cocos nucifera. The sequence continues at coordinate 6,210 of QRFJ01000410.1, forward strand.
AATTATCATTCATCATATGATGATTAGATCACACTCTCTGAACTGCGATCAAGTTTGCAAGAGCTTTCTCAGGCCTGATCATCGTTTGTTTGATGCACCAAACTCAATCATATTAATGGTTGGACCTAGTAGAGACTTCTAGTGGAGGCCCTAGCCTACTAAAAAAATACCTGGGGTAAAACCTAATACTAAAAATTATTTGAAAAAATAATTGGTTAAAAATCTATCCATCGTTGCACATGAGTAAGCCAAAGCTTTCTTCGAGCCCGTATGCAGTCTGTGTAGATTCTAGTGTCTACTAAGGAATTAAAATAATTTCTCGAATTGGAGATAGAGGCTACCAATTTGAGTAAAATAGTGGAAGAACCTTTTGATTAAAGTCCAAATCTTAAAGCTTAATAAATTATATACTAATTTAGCTTTTGGTTCTCCTTTGTGTTAAGACCAAATCCTACTTGCTCCATTCACTGTTAGATAGTGATATGCTTATGTGATCCAACTTTGATAATGAGTATCAAAAATTAAACATTGTTCAATAGCATGAAGAGGTTCATGCTGGAGCTTCTATGCCCAGTCTAAACAAAAAATTCAAGACTAACCAAAATCAAACAGAGTACTTCTATTGTAAGAAGCAGGGACACTAAAAGAGGAACTATCCTCAGTACCTTGCCTTCCTTCACCCTAATAGGCTCAATAAGAGAAAGTAGCTAGGAGTTGATGATCAACAGTGTTATATGATAACATCTTATAATTTCTCTATTTGTGATAACACTATCTGGGTATTAGTGAAGGAACCAGATTTAGGATTTCACAGATAGATCTTGAAACTTTTCAAGATCATGCAGCAAAAAACTTAAATAAATTAAATATTTATTTAAATAAATATAAAAATACTCTAGATCTAAGATTTATTACATGATCAAGATATAATATTAAATCAAAAATTAAAAGTACAAAGGAAAGATTAACATGTTGATCTCATCAACATGCTACAATACTACATCTAATGTAGCTATGGAATAACAAATTAGATCTAATACCTGAGCAAGTTAGATGTTCTAACTTGCTAATCCGGGCTTGAAGATGAAGTCATGAGCCACACACGTGTCCAACCTCTAGGAGTCGTCCACACGAGCCCACAAACACGATCTAAGATCCTGATGCAGGAAATCAGCACAGCATGCTAGTACTGTGTTGATCTCTCTTCGACGATCGATACGATACTTTCTTCTTTGAGACTTGGACTCTCCAAAATATCATAAGAAAGCAAAGAGATTTTAGATCTAAAACTCTCTCAAAAAAATCTCAAAAGAAGGTGGAGAGGAGAAAATCAAAACAACCCTAGAAGAAGACCCTCTTCTTCTTCTCTTTTCTCTCACCTAGACACCTAGTTTGGTGTCTATGGAATCTCCATGCCTAGAGATTCTCTCTCCCTAAATTTTGCACACCGCAAAGCTCTCTTAATGATCTATATTTCATAAAAATTTTAGCTAAAAATTCATCCTAAATAAAAAGATATGCAAAGTCCAAGTTTGGTTAAAAACTTAGACAAGGAAAGGATATAATATGGCAAGTTGTCGGGGTGCCCAACTGTTGGACGCCCCCACCTTATTTCCTGCCGTGGACCAGCAATAGGGGCACACAAAAACTTCTTCTTTTACCATAGAATTTAGAGAAAATAAAGAAGGTGTGGGTGGCACAATTAGAAGGAGGTGTTTTAATTTATAAGGATTCTATCTCATAGATACCTAGATCAAAACTTACTTCTCTTTTTGACTTGGTCATCTACTAAATTACCAGATGAGAAAGAAAGAGAGAGAGGAGGCATGCATGAAGATCAAGGAAAAAAGTATTTTCATGAAAAATTCCTAAAAAATAGGCATAGGGGGCGTGGAGGGCTATGGTGACGCAAGGTGGAATCCTAGTCTTACTAGGATTCGATCTATGACTTGGTCAAACAATTTCTCAAACCAAATTAAATCAAAATCAAGTCAACCAAATTAAATTAGATTCTCACTCAATTAAGGATTTAATTAAATTTAATTTAATTTTTGTTGGAGGTAAACCCCACTCCTGCCGAAGTTCGGTCTAATGCTCAGCCAAGTGTAATTTGTAATCGCAGAAGAGCTTCAATCACCACTTCTCTACCAGTCAAACTCCTCCCAAACTTCTTCTTCAGCTGGACTTCTCCATCAGTCAGACTCCTTCCAGACTTCTTCAATCGAATTCCTCTCAGACTTCTCCTTCAGCCAAACTTCTCCATCAATCGGACTCCTTCCGAACTTCTCCTTCAGCCGAACTCCTCCCAGACTTCTCCTTCAGCCGAACTTCTCCATCAGTCAAACTCCTTCTAGATTCCTCTAGTGGATTACTTTCATATTTCAACTAGCATTCCTTCTAGATGATTCCATCTAGTCGTATTCTTTCTAAGTGATTTCTTTTAGTCAAACCCTTTTAATCTATAGCTCTCCACACGGCATGAATCAACTCGCTCATAAATAACTTAGAGGAGTCCGAACTCCTTTGGAATTCATATATGTCAAAGCTCTTCACCAACCAATGCTTGCTTTCTCTAAACTTTGACTATTAAATCCCAACAGATGGGCACCTCACGATAATGGACACTACTCTCCATAAGAAACTTAATGTGGCCCCGAGCAGCCCACTACCCGATGGTTATGGCTGTCACTTTCAAGTTTGTTATAGGCTCTATCTATAAAAGGGATCCTTCGATATATTCTCTCTGAGCTCTCTTCTCCTTTCCAAAATTCTGCTGAATTCTTTCCTGAGCACTCTATTTTTGTTGGCCAGAAGAGTTGACTTGATCGTCGGAGGGTCCTACCAAAGCCACCACCATCGATTCTGGATGGGACTTTATTTTGCAGGTCATCGATGGAGACCTCTTCTTCCTCAACTTTAACTCAATCCAGCGTCAACCAGATTCTATACCAACAGGATTGACGCTAGAAGGAGGGCCTCATTTATAAACCCTTGATCTTAAAGGAGTACTTAATCGACCTTATGGATCTTCTTCTTCAAGGTTCATCTCCATCCTCTTTTTCAATCCTAAGAAATGCCTTCAAAGAAAGCAACTACCCAAAGATCTACTGCTTCTACCACCAGATCCATCCATTCCTGCTCCATCATCGATGCTTCAACCTCCTCCTCCATCGGTGGCCATGGTAGACCCAGAGCAGTTTAACCTACTGATGCAGCGGATTTAGGGCTTCACCAAAATGGTGCAGGCCATTCAGCAACCCTCGATAGCGGTTCTGCCAAAAAACCCACTATCAGGATGTCAAAAATCGGTCCCAAGGGGGTGCACTTGGACTAGTATACCCATCGCTCCTGAGAAGAAGAAATAGAGAGCAGAGGATCCTTGTTCAGGTCATGATTCTTCTTCGAAAGAGATCTTCTCCATCTATAGCCGAAAGCCTTCCAAGATCTACGATCAAGATGACGTCCTCGATCAAAAACTATAAGAGATGGACCGACGGATTGAGGAACTCTGCCATATCACCCCAACTCACCATGATGACATCTACACTGATCCTTCTTTCTCTCTCCAAATTATGTAAGAGCCCATTCCACCGAACTTCAAGCTTCTCCAATTTGAAAGCTACGATGGAACCTCTAATTCGATCGATCACTTAGAGGCCTTTTGGACCACGATGCTGCTCCATGGCACACCAGATGCTATCTTATGCCGAGCTTTTTCATCTACCTTAAAGAAAGCAGCAAAAAATTGATACTCAATATTGAAGTTAGGTACGATCTTCTCCTTTGATCAGATGAACCATTAGTTTATGGCTTATTTTGTTAGCAGCCAGCATCCTCAAAAAGGTTCAGACTCCCTCATCAACATCAAGAAGAAGGAAGGATAGTCCATCCAAACTTATGTCAATCGCTTCAATGCTATCATGCTGAAAGTCTAAAATCTGGATCAGTCTGTTGCAATGGCTGCACTGAAGGATGGTTTTCAAAAGAATGATTTATTATTCTCCCTAGAGAAGAAGTACCCCAAGAATTTTGCTGATCTGCTAGCTCGGGCTGAAGGATATGCCCGAGAGGAAGAAGCCTTCAAGTTGAAGGATGAGGAAGCCATAGGAGAGTGGCAGGTGGGTGAGTCTAATAAGCCCATAGCTGATGGAGGGTCGAATGAAGTTCAGCCATGCTCATGGACTTCCTCCAAGTGCAAGCGAGCCTGAACTCCTCCTTGAGCTCGTCGTCAAAGAAGCCCTGATAGAAGGGCACAAAAAAGTTCTCTCCTCAGAAGGTTTCATAACTATGCCCTCCTCAATGCTCCAAAAATGCAAGTATTGATGGAGATCAAGGAGCAACTACCGAGGCTTGAAAGGATGCACACTCATCCTGATAAGTGCAATCCTAACAAGTATTGGCTCTACCATCGTGACCAAGGCTACAATATTGAAGAACGCATTCATCACCAAGATGAGATCGAGGAGTTCATCAGGAGAGGCCAACTAGTTTGATTCCTCATATGCCAGTCTGAAGCAAGAGAAGATCGATCGAGGGCACTGCCATAGCCAGAACCACCAAGGAGCGAGGAACAATAACGAGATCGGCCGCCCCTCGGCATCATCAACATTATCTCTGGGGGACTTCGGTGAGAAGAGGCCAGTGGATCTAAGGGATTAGTGAAAAAATGGAGGACTGAAGAACCTATAACCTTCACTAAGGTAGATGCACAGAGAGTATAATTTTTGCACAATGATGTGGTTGTAATCTCTTTAAATATAGCAGACTATAATGTACGTCACATCCTAGTTGATAATGAAAGTTCGGTTGATATCTTATTTTATGATGCTTTCTCTAAAATGTCAATATCTAATAGTCAGCTTAGATCAATAAACTCTCCACTAGTAGGCTTCACTGGTGCTGCAATATCAGTTGAAGGTGTAATAACTCTAGCTATGGCTATAGGGCAATATTCAAGACAATCCAGAGCGTAGGTGGATTTTTTGGTAGTAAAATCTTCCTCTACTTATAATGCAATTCTCAACCGACTTGGTCTAAATGCACTTCAGGTAGTGGTGTCAACTTATTATTTGAAGATGAAGTTTTTGATAAGTTATGGAATCTGAGAGGTCTGGAGAGATCAAGCTCTGGCAAGGCACTGCTACTCAATTGCCCTACAAAAGAAAGAATAGTCCGACCCTTGTTCTATCGATGGGTTAGATGTCTGGGACAACCTCACAGAAGAAAGAGGAGAACTGATGGAAGATCTTATCTCAATCCCTCTGAATGATGAAAATGTGGAGCACATGGTACAGATGGTTCCAATCTAACTGATGGGATACAAGAGCAGCTCATTGAATTTTTTCAAAGAAATGCAGATGTTTTTGTCTGGGTCCCTGCGGACATGTTGGGAATCGATGCAGAAGTCATGGAGCATCATTTGGCTGCTGATCCGAAACATCAGCTAATGAAAGAAAAGATGCGAAGCTATGCCCCAGAGAGATAAAAAGCAATTGTAGAAGAAGTTGATAAGCTCCTTCAGGCTAGATTCATCCGAGAAGTCAACTATCCAAACTAGGTCTCCAATGTCATACTCGTCAAAAAGGAAAACAGCAAATGAAGAATGTTCATAGACTTCAAAAAATTGAACAAAGCCTGCCCAAAAGATAGCTACCCTCTATCCAAAATTGATCAACTGATGGATGCAACTTCGGACCATGAGCTCCTCACTTTCATGGTTGCCTTCTTCGGCTATAATCAAATCTGGATGGTGCCAGAGGATGAGGAAAAAACTGCTTTTATTACTAACCATGATCTTTACTATTATTGGGTTATGCCTTTTGGACTCAAAAATATAGGAGCAACATACCAGCGCCTGATCAATAATATCTTCAAGGAAAAAATCGACCGCAATATGGAAGTGTATGTAGATGACATGCTTGTCAAGAGCCGAACTTCAATAAATCACATTGCCGACCTTGAGGAAACCTTTGATGCCCTTTGAAAATATAAGATGAAGTTGAACCCAACCAAATTCACCTTCGATGTGACTTTAGGAAAATTCTTGGGGTTCATGGTATCAAAGCATGGGATTGAAGTAAATCCAAAGAAGATTCGAGCCATTCAAGAGATGATGGCTCCCAAATCTATCAAAGAAGTTCAGCACCTAACTGAAAAGGTGACAGCCCTAAATCGCTTTCTCTCAAGGTCGGCTGAGCGATGCATGCCCTTTTTTCAAGTTCTCAAGCAACCACAAGACTTTTGCTGGACCACCAAATGCCAGCAAGCCTTTAAAGAGCTCAAAGACTACCTTTGCTCATCTCCCCTATTGGCCAAGCCTAAACTCAGAGAAGAACTATTTCTATACCTAGCGGTCTCCCCAGCAGCTCTGGCAACAATCTTAGTTAAAGAAGAAGCGAAAGTATAGTAGTCGATCTACTACATAAGCTGGGTCCTAAGAGAAACCGAGACCAGGTATACCAAGTTAGAAAAATTAACTTATGCTCTATTGATTACAGCCTGAAGACTCCGACCATATTTTCAAGGGCACACCATAATCCTCCTTACTGATCAACCAATCAAGACAGTTCTCCATCGAACAGATGCCTCTGGGAGAATAGCAAAATGGGCAATTAAGCTCACCAAATTCGACATTAACTACCAACCTCGACCATCAGTCAAAGCCCAAATATTGGTAGATTTTGTAGTGGAATGCACCATTCCAAATGAAGCCAAGCTTGAATAGGATGAAACCAGCATTTCATGATTGCAGCCAAGCTCCTCTGAAGAAAGAGTGGATCTTTCTGAAAATTTTTGGGCCCTATATATGGACGGTTCATCCAACGCTTCTGGTGCAAGTGCAGGACTAATCTTGGTTAACCTAGAAGAGATCATCGTCGAATATATGCTGCACTTTGAATTCTCTGCAACTAATAATGGAGCCGAATATGAAGCATTGATCGTTGGATTAAAGATAGCTAAAGAGTTAGAAGCAGATCGACTTCAGATCTATAGTGATTTCCAACTGGTGGTCGGATAGGTTAGCGGTAGTTATGAAGCATGGAAGGAAAGTATGATAAAATATCTTGAAAAAATGAAGAACTTGATTCTGACCTATAATAGTTTTAACATCCAACAGATTCTAAGGGTAGAAAATATCAGAGCCGACCTTCTCTCTAAACTGGCCACTTTGACCCTGGTCGAACTATCTAAGGAAGTATTCTTTGAAGTTCTGAAATGCCCAAGTTTGAAGAAACCGCAATCTGTAATGCAAATCGACCATGAGCCATGTTGGATTGATCCGCTGGTCACCTATCTTAAAAATAGAGTTCTTCCTTATAATCCAAAAGAAGCTCGAAAATACAGAAACCAAGCCTTCCAGTATGTTCTGTATAAAGGCAAGCTGTATAAAAGATCGTATTTTTTACCGCTCTTGAGATGTCTACGACCTTCAAAAATTGATTTTGCATTATGGGAAGTACACGAGGGAATCTATAGAAGTCATATAGGGGCCAGATCTTTATCACAAAGACTACTTCGGCAGGATTATTATTGACTGACCTTGAACCATGATTTTGTAAAATATGTCAAAAAATATGACAACTGTCAAAGAAATGCAAACATCCAAAGATAGCAAGCCTCCGAACTTACACCCCTGAGCACCCAATGGCCATTTGCACAATAAAGAATGAATATACTCAGACATTTTCCAATGGAGTCTAGATAACGAAAGTTTCTCTTGGTGGCAATAGACTATTTTATAAAGTGGATTGAAGCAGAACCTCTGGCAAAAATAACTGAAGCAAAAATGCATGATTTCATCTAAAAGTCAATTATTTATAGATTCGGCCTACCTCAGACCCTCAAAATAGATAATGGACGATAATTTACTAGAGCAAGATTTACCAAATTCTATGAAGATTTGAATATCTCCCACCATTTTATATCAGAGGCTCATCCACAGACAAACGGTGAGGCTAAAGTAACTAATAGAACCCTGCTGCAAAGAATTAAAGTAAGACTTGAGAGGGCAAAAGAAACTTAGATAGATGAACTCTATCATGTGCTCTGGACTTACCGAACTATTCAAAGATTGTTAATAGGAGAAACTCCATTCACTTTGGCCTTCAGAACTGAAGCTGTCATCTCGATAGAACTTAAACTCCCATCAGCATGAGTCTTGGCATTCAACGAGCAGCGCAACTCACAGGACCTAAGATCTAACCTCGACTTGGTGGAAGAAAAATGAGAAAAAGCTCAAGTCCGAATGGCAGCCTACAAGCAAAAAGTAGCTCGCTACTATAACTCAAAAGTCAAAGGCAGAATATTCAAAGTGAGAAACTTGGTACTTTAGCAAAAAGCTATTTCACAACCTCAGAATCAAGGAAAGCTTGCTCTAAATTGGAAAGGCCCGTATAAAGTAGAGGAGGTCATCCGGCCCAAAACTTATCATCTGAAGGAGCTCGGAGGAGCAACACTCCCACGATCTTGAAATTCAAAAAATTTAAGAATGTACTACCAGTAATTTTTCTTCAATAAAACTTCTTCATTTCAATATTATTATTTCTTGGTGAAAAAACTATATGATGACAGAAAAGAAGCAATCAAAAATAGCCATGTTAGAAATAGGAGGAGAACCTCACCCTAACATGAGCAAGTCGAAGGCCTCATTAATTTAAGATGGGATGAGGGAAGAGGCCCATTCAATGGCTCATTTATGCTCCTACAGCCTTATTAGGAACAAGAGAAGAACCTCATCCAAACATGAGCAAATAAAGATCTCTAGTTATTTAAGATAGGAGGAGGAGAGAAGCCCATTCAACAGTCTATTTGTGCCTCTATTATCATGATAGGGATAGGAGGAGAACCTCACCCCTAACATGAGCAAGTCGAAAGCCTCATTGATTTAAAACGGGATGAGGAAAGAGGCCCATTCAATAGTCTATTTGTGCCCCTATAGTCTTGTTAGGAATAGGAGGAGAACCTCATCCTAACTTGAGCAAAGTCGAAGGCCTCGTTGAATTTAAGATGGGATGAGGGGAGAGAGCCCATTCAATGGCCTATTTGTGCTCCTACAGTCTTGTTAGGAATAGGAGGAGAACCTCATCCTAACTTGAGTAAAGTCGAAGATCTCATTAATTTAAGATGGGATGAGGGGAGAGGCCCATTCAATGGCCCATTTGTGCTTCACTGCCATATTAGGGATAGGAGGAGGACCTCATCCTAACATGAGCAAACCAAAGACCTCCAGTTATTAACAATAGGAGAGAAGAAGATCTATCAACGGCCCGACCATGCCACTGCAGCCCTATTAACGAAAGAAGAATCTCATCCTAATATGAGCAAATCAAAGACCTCTGGTTGCCTGAGACAGGAGGAAAATTTCATCATGGCAAAAGCAAAAGCCAACCTCATCAAGAATAAGTAAGAACTTTATCTTGACAAAAGTACCAAGAAAAATCAACTAAGCTGGAAACGGAAAGACAACATCATTCTAACATAGTCCTGATGCAAATAAAGATCTTCGGTCATGAAAAGATAGGAGAAAAGCTACTTTTCGATGATTATTCCAACAAAAGATAAAACAAAGAAGAAAAGTGAAGAAATAAAATAGAAAAATAATTAAAGAAGGTATTTCTTCATTAAAGTTAGAATTATTACAAATGAAGGTTTGTAAGATCGGTTACAAAAGTGAGGAGGAAAAGGCCAAAGCTCTAAGAAGGATCTGATCCCTTAGACTTTGGATTGCTGGCCATCATCAAAGATTCCTTTAGACTGACTATCTCTTCCTCAAGTTCTTTCATTCTTAGCAGACTCTCCACATACATCCTGTCAGCTCATCGATAATTATCTTTGGATTCTCTCAACTGCCGACTCAACCTCCGCGTTCTTCACAGCTTGATGCCCGTATACCATCTGGATCTTCAGCTATTGGAGTTCGGCCTTACCCTTCTCGTATGCAAATGAAAGATCGTGGAAGGATTTTCTTAGAAAAATAACCTGCTCCGACTCTTTATCAGCATCGACCTACTGATTATCGTGTAATTGCCTTCGAAGATGAGCCACCTCTTCATTGGTTGATTTGAACTCACTTTCAAGCCTACTCATTTTCTCCTTATAATCAGTCCTACACTTATCGTGCTAAGCTTTGGTGTCAAGAAGTCACCTCTGGTGCTTGGAAAATTTTTTCGACCAATCCCAATCGTATCTCGACTTATCAGAAGATCACGATGAACTCCCCTCTAACAATCAAATTGTCTCTTTCGATGAATTAAGTCCAATTTTGAGAGAGCTGATCTTCGCGGTCAATGCCCAAGACTTATCACTGACACTTTTCTTCAACTCCGCTAACTCCTCAAAATTATCCTTCTTAATGTTAAAGCTCACGGAATCCTTCATGTATAATATGCGGAGGTGAGTGACTTCAATCGTCGCCTCTGAACCATTTTTTCTGGATCTTTGGAGTTCGTCTTCTGTCCTTTTTAATTTTTTCCTCAGGTAATGAATTTTTCTCTTCAAACTCTTAATTATCGATTTTAAAAAAATTTCTTGAGGCAGCGACTCGACATCGATGGGAGACTGCATCCAACATATGAAAGGAATTCTAAGCTATTGATAAAAAAGAAGTTTTACTTTCATTGATAAAAAATTTTTCAAACATAGGATGAAATAAAAAGAAAATACAATAACTAAAAGCTTCCAACCTCAGGAGGGAAAGCAGCAGGGGAACTCGGCGCTCCTGCAGTAGCTATGGACTCAGGAGCAAGTTCGATTGGTGGTTCAAAGGGTTCGAGCTCCTCAACGACAGGTTTGGAAGGTTCTACGACTGCTCCGATGGAAGAAGGGTCGACTGCAGTAGTGGATGGTTCGGCTTCCCATCGGCAGCCTCCTCTTCTTCCAAAAAATTAGGTCAGAAATTTTTGGGCAACTCGGCCTTCACAGAGCTCAAAACCTCTAATGAATGCCTACTGGCCAAACTCGACATTTAGGTTTCTCTTTTCAAAAGAGGCCTTGAACTCTTCCACAGCCTGAATCATCACCTCAAAGATCGACTTCACCATCCGAGCTTTCAATTCGGCGACTTTGATCTTAGCTTCTTCCTTCCTTTCCTCCTCCAGAGCTAGTGTAGCCTTAAGTCCAACTGAGATGAACTCCTCCTTCCTGAGTGCACCTTGGAGACTTTCAATTTCCACCATCTTCTCCTTCGCAAGATGCTTAACCTCACCGACCTTCTTCTGCAGGTGACTGACCTCGGCTCGAAGATCCTCCTAGACCTTCTCTACCTCTGCCTCTAGACGGTGTGCCCTCTTGATGTGGGCGAGCATTTGATGACCTGACTGCAATAAATGATCGATGTTGAAAAAAACAAGAAGAAGAAAAGGAAGAAGAATGAGAGAAGAGAGAAGAAGGAAAAAGTAGAAGACAAGAGAAGAAGTTGGGCAATGAAGCAATCACCTTGAGGAGAGTTCCAAGAGAACCCTAGATGAGCTACCATGGTTCAAGGTTGGCCATGCGGTCCACCACCTTCGGCATGGCAAATTTATCAGTTAAAGCCTGGATGATCCTTGAGTCACCGAAAGGATCCTCTCCTCATTCATCACTATCGTCATTCGGCTCACTAAAGTAAGCCTTACGGGGTGTCTTCGCGACAGCTTTCTTTTTCTTCTTTTCTTTCCTCGTCTCTCCCTCAGTAGGAAGCTTCGGAGCTTGATCTCCATTAGAACGGCTCGGGGGCACAGAGGGCATGGAATCTACATCAACAGTGCTGACCTCGATAGTTGGAAGAACCTTGGTGCTAACGGCAACCTTGGAAGTAGCAACAGTGGCAGCGAGGGCCATGGAGCTTGAAGCACCGACCTTTGCCCTCTTTGAACTACCACCTGGCACTTTTCCTTTCCTCTTCTAGGCATAAAGCCCCTTTGCAAGCATCACGACAGCTTCAGTATCCATTTCTGCAATAAAGAAAGAATCACAATCAATGACAGTACACAAATATGAAATCGAGTGAATTTAAAAAGTAAAAAATATACCAGCAGGGTCAAGTGGACTCAAACCCAGGTTAAACAAGGTCTATTCTTTTAGAAGATCGAAAAGAAGAGAAGCTCGGTATGCTTTGAGTTTGTTGGAGGAATAAAGGTCGGCTCTATCTAAGCTAGAAGCTCGGTGGACTAACTTCCTAATGTGACCCCAAGGAGGAAGATCTAATAGCAAGGTTGGACAGTGCACAAAAAATTACTTTTTCTTTTAGTTATGAATAGAAGAAGGAGCACCTTTCAGTAATCCCTTCTGGTCGAACTGGAAAGAGAAGTACCACCAGTCCTTCGTAGAAGAATGGCGCTTAAAAGTATAGAAGTTCTAAAGAGTGAAATGGTCGGATGGACCTCGGCTAGACAATAGAGGAAAAGAAATCCTATTAGAAATCTAAAAGAATTTGGTGCTACGGAGGCAAGGGAGATGTTCAAAAATCGAAAAAGGGCAACTATGAAAGGAGGGAGCGGAAGTCAGAGTCCGGCATATAGAGTTTCTAAATACAGATAGAATCGGCCAGCTAGAGGAGAACTCGCTCAGTCACTCAATGTGAAAAGTTCAAGATCGTACTCTTGAGGGATTCTATATTGATCCTAATTAAGAAAAGATCATTCGGGGTCAGGATGCAAGGAATGGTATCCGATGCGAAAGGTTGATGAGACATGTCTCCAGTGCGAACTACTATAATAGGAATGGGATCAAGGAAGGCTGGACCAGATGAACTCCAGGAACTAGTAGATTAGGAAGTTTCAGAGGACATCTAGATCAAACTAAATTCAAAAGAAATCTCCAAAAATTAAGAGGCAAAGGATGCAAAAAACTCCTTAAGAAAAATTGAGAGAATAAGGAGTGAAGGATGCTAGAATAATTAAAAAGAAGGATGGCGGAACTGACCTAGGTCGATCGAGAAGGACAAAGAGGGGATGAGCATGATGAAGACCAAGCGAAAGAACACTCAAAACCAGGAAGGACGGAGTAAGAAACCAGGACTCTCGAAGGGAAGGAAGATGAGAACCAGGAAAGGAAGGACTTAAATAGCGGAAAGTGGCCCAAAACTATCATGATTATAGATCTCCCTCAGTCATTCTTCATGCAACGCATGTCCCAAGCATCATAACAAAAGAATGGTGACCGGCAGTGCCTTTATGGCATCGTGTCTCGAGCAGCGCTTCGATGAAAATTTCGAAAATCCATCTCTTCGAGTCAGATCATGTTAAAGGGACTCTGGTGCCAATATGAAAGGTGACAAAATGCCTTGCTTTTTTTCAATAATTGCAAAATCCAGTAAAGAACTTCGGCAGTTGCCTTTTTACTCCCTTCGAATTTCGAACTCGAAAGTAGGGAGACTATAGTTGGGGGTAAACCCCGCTCCTATCGAAGTTCGATCTAATGCTCAGTCGAGTATAATTTATAATCGTAGAAGAGCTTCAATCGCCACTTCTCCATCAGTCGAACTCCTCCTAGACTTCTCCTTCAACTGGACTTCTCCATCAATCAGACTCCTTTCGGACTTCTCCTTCAATCGAACTCCTCCCAGACTTCTTCTTCAGTCGGACTTCTCCATCAGTCGGACTTCTTCCGAACATCTCCTTGAGCCAAACTCCTCCCAAACTTCTCCTTCAACCGGACTTCTCCATCAGTCGAACTTCTTTTGGACTTCTTCTTCAATCAAACTCCTCCTAGACTTCTCCTTCAATCGAACTTCTCCATCAGTCGGACTCCTTTTGGACTTCTCCATCAGTCGAACTCCATCCGGATTTCTCCAATAGATTACTTCCAAATTTCAACTAGCATTCCTCCTGGATGATCGCCTCTAGTCGTATTCTCTGTAAGTGATTTCTTTCAGTCAAATCCTTTTTAATCTATAGCTCTCCACACGGCATGAATCAACTCATTAATAAACAATATAGAGGAGTCCAAACTCCTCTGAAATTGATATATGTCAAAACTCTTCACCAACCAATATTTGCTTCCTCCAAATATTGACTATTAAATTTCAACAGATGGGCACGTCACGACAACAGACACTGCTCTCCATAACAAACTCCACATGGCTCCGAGTGGCCCACTATTCGATGGTTACGACTGTCACTTTCGAGTTTATTATAGGCTCCATCTATAAAAGGGACCCTCCAGATATGTTTTCTCTGGGCTCTCTCCTCCTTTTCAAAACTTTGCTGAATTCTTTTCTGAGCACTCCATTTCTATTGGTCAGAAGAGCTGACTTGATCGTCGAAGGATCCTACCGGAGTCACCACCATCGATTTTGGATGAAACTTTATTTTGTAGGTCATTGGTGGAGACCTCTTCTTTCTCGACTCCAACTCGATCCAGCATCAATCAGGTTCTACACCAATAATTTTGATTTAATTTTTTAATTAAATTAAAAAATTAGGTTGACCCAAGTCCTAGTTGAACTAGAACTAGTTTTTTCTTGCACTTAGCTTATCCAATAAGCCAATTGGACTTGATCAAATCAAGTCCAAACTAAATCTAATTAAATTATATTTAATTAGACTTAATCTTAGCTCTTTGGCTTAATTAAATTAAGCCAATTAGTATTCAAATTGCTAATCAATCCTCCTACAATGCTTGCACTAGATTAAACATCAATCGTATTGATTATTTAACCCTAGAATGATTCTCAATCATTGATCAACCTTTCGATCAGATCGTGAGCTCTAATGTGTGTGACCTCATAGTTTCGAATCTAAGCTAGTAACATAATAATAGATTTCTATACCAATCGAAGTAACTATCTAGCAATGGTATCCGACGGTCGGATAGGTCGAATGTGTAGAACAACATTCTTAGAACCCATGCCAATATAGTTTTCATATAATTCATCCCCTTGACCAAAATGCTTAAAGGATATCGTAGAGTTCAACTGTCAACTCTGATCAGGTTGTCACATTGTATTTCAAAATATCAAATCCATCTGATGGATTATCCTGGCCAAGATTTTGCTATATTGAAATACAGTAATATATTATTCTCCAACTCTTGGAGTACTCAATCCCATCTTGATCATACTCTAACTTCACAAGTACTTGACTATGCCTAGAAGCCTTCCATTACTGAATTAATAATTCAGTTAGTCCGGTACCAAAGCATAGTGAGTTGCTTGCAAGTCACTGAGGTGATCTCAGGTCTAAGAGATAATTATACCTATATCCCAGCAGAGGCATTCTCGATAGTAGAATATTGTAGAGTTGGTCACATTCAATGATGATGTACCCATACATCTCACCTATATGCCATACCAGTGTCTCCACACTCCTTGGTTAAGAGGACAACCAATCCATATGGAAAACAGCAATCAACGTTCGATAGACGCTGTTATTCTAATTAATAACATATCATTTGGTCATGAACAAATTTAAGGACTAATCGATAAATTCTCTCTTTATCGAAGCTAAATAGTCCTAAGAACTTCATCACAATAATGGAGTTCATTAGAAGATGAATACTTTATAATAAAAAATGCTAAAAATATATTTTATTTATTAATGAATCAATTATAGATATAATATAGCTCAATCATCAATAGACTGATGATTGACTTTGGGATATATTTTTCAATAATTAGATACCAGAAGTCTAGTTCATATTTACAATTCATTGTAAGAACTTTAAGTTAGTAAAAAATTTGAAAATAACGAGCGATTCCTCAATGTTAGAGATGGAAGATCTGTTCCAGTTCTAGTAATGGAAATAGTTCAGCATATTTTCAATACTAATATCATTTCTGTATATGAATGTCATTATTGTCTTTCTTTTTTGATGAATATAATCTCTGTTAGTCTTTTGGCCAAAAATGGTTATTATTTTTTAATAAAGAAAGATTATTGTGATATCATTGTAAATGATGTCATAATAATGCAAGAATAATAAAGAAATGATATTTATATTTTATCACAGTCTATGAGTGTAATGTATACTTCTAAAAAATATTCTAGATTAGATAATATCTCTAAAATCTACCTATAGCACTATAGTTTAGGTCACATTAACAAGAACATGATAAACAAGTTGACTCAAGAGAGAATCCTCGAAGTCAGTGATTGTGGCTCACTTCCAATCTATTCAGTATTCGTCAGCAATAGAACAATCTTTTTAGAAAAGAAGTTCCTTGGTGGAAGAACTATTGCCTCTAAGATTGAACTAGAGGAAATTCAATAGGTAGAAAAACTGACATAATTAGCCAAATCTGAACCAGATTTGATTAGATCAAACCTGGAGCCTAGTATACCTGCAGCATTAAGACGATTCGATAGAGTACTGTATCAGTCGGATAGATACAATAATTTCTTGATCCAAGATGGTGATCCTATTGAACTCAATAAGAATGATGAGGATCCGATTATCTACATGGATGCAATGCATAGATCTGATTTTAGAAAATGGCTTGAGGCCATGAAATCCAAAATGGAGTTCATGAATATCAACGATGTATGGACATTAATTGGCCCACTTGAAGAGGTTAAACCCATTGGATATAAATGGATCTTCAAAAGGAATAGGAGTACCGACAGAAAGGTGGAGACCTATAAAGCCCATCTAGTTGTCAAGAGATATTATCAATGTTATGGTATTGACTATGACAAGGCATTCTCTCCTATAGTAATGCTCAAATCTACTCAGATTATACTTGCGATAGCTGTCCATTTAAACTATGAGATCTGGTAGATAGATGTGAAGATAGCTTTTCTGAATAGAGAGCTGACTGAAGAGGTGTATATGATACAATCTAAAGGGTTCACATCCACAGACGAGTCCAAGGTATGCAAGCTTTGGAGATCCATTTATGGATTAAAGCAGGCATCTTGGAGTTGGAACATGCATTTTGATAAGATGATCAAAACATATGGCTTCATTAAAAATGGAGAAGAGCCCTACATATACAAGTGGACAAATGGTTTGATAATGGTATTCCTTATTTTATACGTGGATGGCATTCTCTTAATCAAAAATGATGTTCCTGCACTACAAGGAATGAATGACTTGGGATAAGCATCCTACATCCTAAGAATGAATATCTATAGGGATAGATCTAAGAGGATGCTTGGATTATCCCAGTCCACGTACATAGAAACTATGCTAAAATAGTTCAGCAAGGAGAATTTTAAGAAGGGCTATCTTTCGATTGGTCATGAAATTTTTTTCTCTAAGAAGATTATCCGACAACTCCTGAAGAGAGAGAGCATATGAGTAGAATTTCATATGCTTTGATAGTGGGATCTATCATGTATGCCATAACATGTACAAGATTAGATGTGGCATACTCACTAGGAATAGTGAGTATATACCAATCTGATGCAGGAGAGAACCATTGAAAGGTTCTAAAAATCATACTTAAGTATTTGAAAAATACTAAGAACCAGTGGCTAATCTATGATGAGTTGGATTTGAAACTTATTGGATTTATAGACTCTAACGTTTAATCTGACCACGATGGCTAATCTGAGCATGTCAGGTTTTGTATTTATCCTGAATAGTAGAGTTGTCTACTAGAAGTGTTCCAAACAGCATACTATGGTAGACTCTATTTGCGAGATGGAGTACATCACAGCATCCAATGCTATGAAGAAAGTCGTGTGGCTAAGAAAATTCATCACCGAGCTTCGAGTGGCATCCTTTCTAGATGGTCCGATTTTGCTCTACTGTGACAGCACTGGAGTCATCGCTCAGGTGAAAGAACTGAAGGCATACCAACGGATGAAGCCATATTGCACTGCTACCATCTTATCCGGGAGATCAAAGATCGAGGTGACATCGACCTTAGAAGATCGATGGAAAGAAGAACCTAACTGACCCCTACACAAAAGTCCTGACTGTAAAAAAGTTCGACAACCACAAGTCAAAGATGGGTATGAGATACCATACCAAGTGGCTTTAGGATAAGTGAGAGTTGAAAAGTATGTTCCAAAGTCAATCATCAACCTATTGACGGTTGTGCTAATATTATAAATATAAATAATTTATAATAAATAAAAAATTTATTTTGGTATTTTTATCATAAATGTACATCTTCTAATAAACTCCTATATTATGATAAAGTTCTTAGGACTATTTAGATTCGATAAAGAGAGAATTTATCGATTAGTCCTTAAACTATTCTTGACCAAATGATATGTTGTTAACTCGGATGATAACATTTATCGAGTGTAGGTCGTTGTATACCATATAGATTGGTTGTCCTCTTAAACTATGGCATATAGATGAGATATAGAGGTACATCATCATTAAACGTGACTAACTTTGAAGCATTCTGCTATCAAGAACTGCTCTAATCGGTATGGGTATAAGAATCTATTAAAAAATATGTTCCAAAGCCAATCATTAGCTAGTTTATGGTTGAGCTATATTTTAATTATAATTGATTTATTGATAAATAAAATAATTTTTTTGATATTTTCATCATAAAGTTTTCATCTTCTAACAAACTCCATTATTGTGATGAAGTTCTTAGGACTATTTAGGTTCGATAAAGAGAGAATTTATCGATTAGTTCTCAAAACTGTTCGTGATTAAATGATAGGCTGTTAATAAAGACAACAACATCTATCGAGCATAGGTCACTATGTGCCATATAAGTTGAAAGTCCTCTTAACCAAGAAGTGTGAAGATACTATTATGACATATAGGTGAGATATAAGAGTACATCATCATTGAACGTGATCAACTTCAGAGCATTCTACTTTCAAGAATGTCTCTGATGGGATATAGGTATAAGTGTCCCTTAGATCTAAGATCACCTCAGTGGCTTGCAAACAACTCACTGTGCTTTAGTATCAGATTAACTGAATTTCTAATTTAGTAACGAAAGATTTTTGGGCATACTCAAGTACTTGCAAAGTTGGTGTGTTATCAAGATGGGATTGACCACTCTAAGTGGTGGAGAATAATGTATCACTGTATTTCAATATAGCAAAACATTGGCCAAGATAATCCATAAGATAGATTTGGTATTTTGAAATATAATGTGGATAGCCTGATCAAAATTTACAGTTTAACTCTGAGGTATCCTATGTGCATTTTGTTCAAGAAGATGAATTATATAGAAACTATATCCACATGGGTTCTAAAGATAATTTTCTACACATTCGACCTATCCAGTCATCAGGTACCATTGCTAGATGGTTACTTTGATTGGTACATAAATTTATTCCTATACTATCAACTTAGGTTCAGACCTATGGGGTCATACATATTAGGATTCATGATCTGATCGAATGGTTGATTAACAATTACGAATCATTCTAAGGTTAAACGATCAATACGATTGATCTTTGACCTGGTGCAAGTATTGCAGGAGGATCGATTAGCAATTGGATTGCTAATTGACTTAATTTGATTAAGCCAAAGGGTTGAGATTATGTATAATTAAATATGATTTAATTAGATTTAATTTGAACTTGATTGGATCAAATTCAATTAGTTTATTGGATAAGCCAATTGCAAGAAAGAACTAGTCCTAGTTCAATAAGGACTTGAGTCAACCTAATTTCTAATTTAAATAAAAATTAAATTAAAATTAAATCTAATTTAATCTAATTTAATTAGATTCTTAATTATATTAAGATCTATTTTAATTGAGTTAATTTATTTTTGATTTAATTTGGTTAAAAGATCTTGTTTGACCAAGTCAAATTGGAAGTCCTAATGTGATAAGGACTTTCCTCCTTGCACCACCTTAGCCCAAACGCCCCTATGCCCTCTTCTCCTTAATTTTGTGCATTGAATCCCCCTCTCCCTGATGTTCTCGCATGCCCTCTCTTCCTCTCTCTTTCTTATTTGGCTATTTGTTTTGGACCAAGTCAA
This sequence comes from Cocos nucifera, assembly GCA_006176705.1. Classification (NCBI taxonomy): domain Eukaryota; kingdom Viridiplantae; phylum Streptophyta; class Magnoliopsida; order Arecales; family Arecaceae; genus Cocos; species Cocos nucifera. The sequence continues at coordinate 26,040 of QRFJ01000410.1, forward strand.
AGGAGGCATTTTATTTTGATTTCAAATTCTATGTGATAGAGTTTTGAGAAACCAAAACTCCTCCCTTATCTTACCGCACACTCTTCCTATTTTCTCTTCTATTTTCTTCAATGAGAAAGATATCTTTTATGCACCCTTTATTTCTGGTCCACGTCAAAAAGAAAGGAGGGGGTGCTCAAGTGTTGGGCGCCCCAACTTATTGCCTTAATTGGACTTGCCTTGTCTAAGTTTTTGACCTAGACAAGACTCCTCCATCTCTCATTATTTAAAATAAATTTTAGGCTATTTCTTTTATAAATTCTAGACTATTGAGAGAGGTTTTGGGTGTATGAAAATTAGAGGAAAAAGCTTCTTGGGCATTGGGTTTTCATAAACACCAATCTAGGTGTCTAGGATAGAGAAGAAAGAAGAAGAAGAAGATCTCCTTCTAGGATCTCTTCTATTTTGAGATTTATTTTTAAGAGTATCTCAGATCTAAAGTCTTTTCTCTTCCTTTTGATCTTTGAAGAATCCAAATCTTAAAGAAGGAAGCACCGGATCAACCATCGAAAAAGGATTAGCACGGCACTAGCATACTGTACTGATTTTCAAAGATCGAACTTCTGATCAAGGTTCGTGGACTCGTGTGGACATCTCTTAAAGGTTGGACACATGTGCAGCTTAGAGCTACATCCTCAAGTCTGGATTAGTAAGTTAGAACATCTAACTTGCATAGATAATATGGATCTGATCCTATGTTACATACTTGCAATAGATCTAGTGTAGATCTATGTTGATGTGATCAACATGTCTTTTATTTTTCTAATAATTTTTAATTTTTGATTTATCACATGCTATAATCATGTAATAAGATTTTAGATCTATGATCTTCTCTAATTATATGAATAAATTTTGATTTATTTTAGTCTTCTGCTGTCTGATCTTGAAAATATTTCAAGATCTAGCTCTGAAACCCTAGATCTGGTTCCTTCAATGTCCCTTGGACCTGAGATTATCATGGTGACTTGCAAGTAACTCCCTATGCTTTGATGCCAAACTACTTAAATTTTTAATTCAATGATAGAAGGTTTTGGGCATAGTCAAGTACTTGTGAAGTCAGTGAGTGATCAAGATAGGATTGACCACTCCAAGGATTGGAGACAATGCATCACTACATTTTAATTTAGCAAAATCTTGGCCAGGATAATCCATGTAATGGATTTGATATTTTGAAATATAATGTGGATGACCTATTTGGGGTTAACAATCAAATCCTAAGTCATCTTATGAGCATTCATGGTCAAAGGGATGAATTATACGAAAACCATATCCACATGGGTTCTAGAATGTTGCTTTATACATTCGGCCTATCCGATCGTCGGATACCATTATTAGATAGTTACTTCAATTGGTACAAAAATCTATTCCTATACTATCGGCTTAGGTTCGAACCTATGGGCTCACACACATTAGAGATCTCGATCTGATCGAATGGTTGATCAATGATTAAAAATTATTTCAAGGTTAAACAATCAATGCAATTGATATTTGACCTAGTGCAAGTATTGCAGAAAAATTAATTAGCAATTAGATTGCTAATTAGCTTGATCTAATTGAGCATGAGGGCTGAGATTGAGTCTAGTTGAATAAGATTCAATATGTTTGGTTTGGACTTGATTAGACCATGTCTAATTGATTTATGGGATAAGCCAATTGCAAGGATGATCAATTCTCTATTGAATTAGAACTAGTGTGCACATAATATCTAATTTGATTAAAATTTAAATTAAAATTTAATTTAATTTAATTTGACTCTTAGTTGGACTAAGATCATCCTTAATTAGGTTGTAAAAGTTTTAATTTAATTAGGCTTTAGAATTTTCTTGACCAGGTCAAAACATGAAGTCCTAGTTTGACTAGAACTTCTCCCTTACGCCACCTAGCCTTCCCATGCCACTTCCCTTGATTTTTGGCATGAGATCTCTCACACCTAGAGAGAGCATGCCCACCCCTTGCACCCCATATCTTTCTTAGATGGTAATTGGTTTTGGACCAAGTCAAAACATGGAGGTTGTTTTGATTTCAAACTCTATTTGATAGAATTTGAATAAACCAAAACTCTATCCTCTCATGTGGTGCCAACCCTCTTGATTTCTTCCTGATTTTTTTAGTGGAGAAAGAGGAAAGGTTGTGCATCTATTCCAGGGAATCCACACCAAAAGAATAGGAGGAGGCACCCAAGAGTTGGGCACCCCAAATCTTGTCCAATTTAGATATTCCTTTCTAGGTGTTTGAACTAGATAATGACTCCTCTCTATCTCTCTATTTAAAGAGAGTTTGGGCCTGAGATTTCTATAGCTAATTCATCAGAGAGAGAGGGCTTGGGCATGAGTTCCTTGGGTGCAAGAGTGTCTTAGGCATGGGATTTAGTAAGGACACAATTTCAAGTGTCCTGGTGAGAGAAAAGAAAGAGAGAAGAAAGGTCTTCTCTAGGTTTTCTTTTAGATCTTCTTCCATAAATTTTTGAGAGAGAAAGGTGAGGAAGAAGAGTTCTCTTAGATCCTCCCAATCTTCTTTTAGTCCTTGGAAGGTCGAAGCAACTTGAAGAAAGGGGGTTCGTGATCAACCGTTGAAGAAGGATCAGCATAGTGCTAGCATACTGTGCTGATTTCAAGAGATTGGACTTCAAATCAAAATCAATGCTTCGTGTGAACTTTTCATAGAGGCTAGATGCGTGTGTGGCTCGAAACGATGATCTCTACCTCAAATCAACAAGCGGAGATCACAATCCGTGAAAAGGTAAAAGAGATATGATCTCTTTCACTTAATAGATTAAATCTAATTTTGTTCAATATTGATATGATCAATATGCTTGCTTTTTGTTTATATTTAATTTTTAGATTTACTACATGTATGAAGCATGTTATAGAATCCTAGATCTAGGGATTTCTTATATATTTTATAGATTAATATGATTAATCTATTGCTTCCGCTATTCTTATTTTGAAAAAAATTCAAAATAGATGCTTACAAACCCTAAATTTTTTCTTCAACTACAACCATCCTAAATAATTTCATACAAACCATGGGCCAATTACTGACCGCTAATACTCAAACCATAGCCCATATGAAACATGGTTGGGTTAGTTAGCCACTGCCATCAGTGAAAGAAAAAAGGATAGATTATTAAGCCAACCCTAGAGCCCTAAATAGTCCACGATCCCAACATGAAAATCATATTAACTAAGTGAATGCTTTTCATACATTAAGGTTAGGGAAACAAATAAACAATAAAGTGGATACACCTAAAGATCTTGAAGATTTATCTTCTAAGTCATTTCCTAAACAACCCACTGATCAGAACCAGTCTAAGAAACCTAAGTCATCAAAAGAGGATAAGTCACCTAACCTACTCGTAGGGCCCACCAATCTTATAGCTTCTTTTTCAAATAGACTTAGGTCTAACCAACAATCAGAATATTTGGATAAAATCTTAAAGGTATTCAAACAAGTTAAGATGAACATTCCTCTACTAGATATGATCCAACAAGTCCCGACCTATGCTAAATTTTTAAAGAATCTATGCACAAAGAAAAGGACCACCAATGTATCCAAGAGAGTCTTCTTGGCAGCTAATGTGAGCTCATACCTTTCAAGCCACATTCCAATAAAATATAAATATCCAGGTTCATCCATAATTTCATGTGTTATTGGAGACACCAATATTGATAAAGTCTTATTAGACTTAGGGGCTAGCATGAACATATTGCCAAATTTGATTTATGAGCAATTTAGGTTAAAAGAATTTAAGCCAACAGGGAATGCCTTGTAACTAGTAGATCGATCTTTTAGAATCCCAAAAGGAGTGGTAGAGGATATGTTGATTAAGGTTGGTAGTTTCATCTTCCCTATAGATTTTATGATCTTAGAGATTGAATCTGTGTCAAACCCTAAAGGCCATATCCCAGTCATCCTAGGTAGACCATTTTTAGCTACTACCAATGTCCAAATCAATTACTGTAATAGACCCATGAAGCTCTCTTTTAGAAATGTCTATTGACCTCAACATTTTCAACCTAGGAAATGAACCAGACCAACCCATTGATGGAAACTTGATCCAAGATAATGTTTATAAACCAATCAACCTTAACAATCAAGATGCTGACTTCAGATTTAATCTTTGGTCAAGCCAAGAATCTGAAAACATCAATGAAATAACTACATCCAGTGACTATAGGATTCAACCAAGATGGGAGTCTCCTGTTGAACCACTCATGACAATGACTGAACCATTGCCTAAACCATCAATTAAGGAAGTACCCAAGTTAGATCATAAACCTCTTCCTAAATACCTCAGGTATGCATATCTGGGTCTAGCAGAAATTGTATTGATGCTTATTGCATATGACCTAAATCCAATCCAAAGGAAAGAGTTATTAGCTATCCTTATAGAGAAAATCAAGAAGCTATAGGCCAGACTATGACAGACATTAAGAAAATTAACCCTTCCATTGTCCAACATAGAATTCACCTGGAGAAAAAAGCATAGGTATTGGTTGACCTTTTATCTAAGTTAAGTCCGACTGAAGACTTTAAACTTTGTGCTTATGGGATGCAATCCAGCTCCTCTTGCTTTTTAATTCATGTCTTTTTCATTTTGTTTAGGTTAATCAAGTCCTACTTGAGTGTCTTCTATAGGGATACTACTCCATTGAGGACAATGTCGGATAAGTTGGGAGGGAGTGCTAAATGAAGATTCTTCATCATCAGGTGCCCTCATTTTCTTATACCCTATTATGCTTTAATTCAAAAATATTTTTAATATAATAATATTATTATTATTAGGAGCTACCTTCTTCCTTCATATTTTTATACTTGACATGCTTCATATATTTTAATAAGTACTTAACGTACTATCCAGATAGATTTTGAAATATTAAGGGGTCACATATTAATAGAATTTAATAAAAAAGTTAAGTTAGAACTAAATCATTTTTTAGATAATTCTAATCATCCCTATTAGCATCACAAAAGAATTTACGTCTTAGATGTGTATAGGTGTAATATGTTAATAAATATAATTTTTTTTTAAAAAAAAAGTTGAATAAAAATAACTCTAAGCATTGTTTTCACCTAGTAATCAGATCTCTTTACCTAAGCAAGCATTGATATTCACATCAAATAGTGAAAAATATGAAGAAGCATATTATATAGTCAGTCTTTAATCTGTAGCCTATTTGATTCAAGTCAGTAAATCTAAGAGGTGTTCTACACCTAATGCCCTAAAGCCAACTAGTTTGAAAGTCATTGGCAAAAATCTCACAACAAGGATCAAACAGAAAGCTTAAGAGATTAAGGCATTGCACTGACTATATAAAAATAAAATAAAATATAATAAATAAATATTGCATGAAGATAATACCTTAGCACATCTCAAAGTTAGATGATTTAGAGATAAAAATAGAAAGTTGGTAAACGAGATATCTTTGAAAAATGATAGGTTCTTTACTTAACCACTTTATTGGACAATATTAATATCCCAATGACATATTTCACTAACTCTCTGATGGGATATTCTTTGCTTAAAAGATGGTCTGAAAGAATCTTTAAATCCAAGCAAACATGTATAAGACACTGGTAGTTATGGGTAATACCTCTAAATATTGTCATCAGCCCTGCAACTCATCCCACGAATGTGAAGCTTTTCTTTTACTCAAGGATGAGTAAAGTTCAAGTTAAGGGATGTGATAAGTGCACTAATTAGGACATAGGAGCATTAAATCACATAGTAACCGATCCATATTATGCAAAATTTGATACTTCTTCTCCTCTTTTATAAGTAATTGAAAGATTATACTAATCAAGATCCAAATTGGTCCAAACTCAAAGTAAAAATCAAGCACCAAAGAGCTAAGTGCAACCACCTGAAGGGCTACCCAGATCCAAGGGCTTAGAAGTAATGCTCCAAGATCCAATGGCCACCATTAAGGGTGCCACATCCAATGAAACCCTAGAAGAGGGCGCCACCCTTTGAACCACCATTCGAGTCGCCCAAATCCTATTGGGATGTGGATTTCTACATGAAGAAACAAGAGGGGTGCCGCCCCAACTCCTAGCACTAAAAGAGAGAAGGAGGCACTGTTCCAAGACCTTGTCGTCTCCAACTCCAAACCTTAGAAACTAGAGGATGGCACACCATGAGTAACCCCTTGTGCCAGCCTAACTACTTGCTTTAATTGCTCATGATACCTCTATAAGAGAGAGGCAAGGCATCAATATCATAGATATCAGAGGGTGCTACATCCAGGAGCCAGGCATCCCATCCAAAAGGAGGCATCCTCCAAGGAGAAAAGAGTTCTTCTCTAAGGTTCTTGTTTCTTTCTAGGTTTATGTTTATGTTTCTAGTTGTTCTTCTTTCTTTCTTCTTCATGTTTTCTTCTTCAATTTACTTGTAAACATGGATTTTATTTTCAGCAATGAAGCAATTTCTGGGATTTGTGATGAAGCTAAATCATTAGTTTTGATTTATGTTTATTTGGTTTTCTCTAGTGTTTATGTTTGATCTCTTCTATAGATCTAAACATGCATACATACTTTGATAAGATTAGTAGATTCTTTGATCACTCTTTCTATACTTAAAGATGGCATGTAAAGATTTAGATGAAGAGAACCTAACCTTGTGAATCTCATCATCCTCTTATTTGTGAGGCTTGATAGGTTATAATTGTATTAAAATTACTTCATAACTTATGCTTATATCCATACATGAAAGATGCTTGATAGGTTATTGTTATAGTCTATTATTTCATAACCTATGCTTGTTTATAAGACTTAATTGAATTGATAAGAGAAACCAATCGAAACTACTATCTTAACTTTTGGTCTAGCGGATTCAACAAACCCTAGAACTTTCATAAATTGATTTTCTTCATCTTTACTTTTAAGTGTTGACCCTTGGACTGATTTTGATGATAACAAAAGCATTTGAGTATAATTTGCTAAATTACTAATATTATTTTTGAGGATGTGTAGTTTAAATTCTAAGTATTTATAATGATATAAGTGACTTTCATCAATCAAATGGAGTATCATAAATCCAGAAGCTCTTGAAGGAAATCAAGATTTTACACACCATAAAAAGAATGGTTAATGAAATATAAATCAAGTTTAAGAAGTAAGTCTAGTCTATAAAAAAAAATTAGAGAAGAAAGACTGTCAAAATCCAAATGGCATGCTTGGCATGCATCTTAGTCGACTAAGATTAGGAGTTAGTTGACTATGTATCAAAGAACAGCAAAAATAAAAAGTATAAAAAAATAAAAATTCTGGATCTAAAAGACTTAGTCGACTAAGTCTCAAAGGTTAGTCAACTATGTCTCAAAAGACTTAAAAAGATAGAAAGCACAGAAAAGACCGAAGTTGAGGTGTAGGAGACTTAGTCGACTAAGTCACTATAGCGGCTAGTTTTTTTTTAGAACTATATTTTTCAGCTCTAACTTTTTTTTAATGACTAGATTTTCATGCCCAATGGCTAGAACATTAAATGAAACTTCTTCAAAAATTTTAGAGTGGTGGAAAAGCCTTAAAATACATAAAAGATATTTAAGAACTTCAAGAAGAACTTTTAGAACCCACATTCAAGAGCCTTCAAGTCTATACCAAGTTTATTCATTGAGAGAGCCATAAAGTGAAGTAAAGAATCTGTTATTCTGAATATTCCTTATCCTTTCAATCATCCTAGAGTTGAGAGAAGTCAAGATACAAGCATTGAAGAGCTTCATTAACTTCTTTCAAGCATTCAAGAAGAAGAACAAAGCAAACAAGCCTTTCATTAACAAACTCTTCTTTTGGATTTCATTGAGTTTTCTTTCTAAACTTCTTTACTTATTGTAATTACATTTTATTTGTGTACAAGTTTCTTGGAGTCAAAAACTTGGGTTGGTCCAAGCCTAGAATTGGACATTGTAAAGATTTGATTGATAAGCCTAGGTCAAAATCAATCGAGATTGATAGTTAACCAAAAAATAATCATTATAAAGGTTGTAGTTGATGAGCCTAGGTCAAAATCAATTGGATTAGATTATGAGTCCAAAAAAAATAATCAAACTATAATCAATTGAGTGATTATAATTGAACTCTCAAGTGGTTTACTTGAAGAGTGGACGTAGGTGCCGAGTTTGGCACCGAACCACTATAGAAACTTGATCTCTTGTGCTTATTATTATGTTATTTATATTGCTCTCATTCTATACTTGTGTTTCATAATATTTCACCAAGTACACTACATTAAAATTTAGTTTAATTAGAATTTAAATTTTTAAATACTCAATTCATCCTTCCTCTTAGGTGGCCATCGTTGGGCAATAAATGGTATCAGAGTGGATGCTCTATATTAGTTATTGACCTAACAATCTTAGAGCTAAAGATTTAATGGCAAACCCAATTGGAACTTTATTAGTTGAAGGGCAATCAACTAATAGACCCTCACTTTTCAATGAAATCAATTATACCAATTGGAAAATAAGAATGAAAATATTTATTCAAGCACAAGACTATGACATGTGGAGTGTCATAGTAAAAGGTCCTTACACACCCACAATCATAATTGATGGCATGTACATTCCAAAGCCCGAAAAAGATTAGGATGAATATGATAAAAGAGAAGCACAACTCAATGCCAAAGCAATGAATATGTTATATTATGCTTTGGATGGAAATAAATTTAATAGGATATCAATATGTTCATCTACTAAAAAAATTTGGGATAGACTTGAAGTTATCCATGAGGATACTAATCAAGTTAAAGAATCTAAGATAAACATATTGGAACACAAGTATGAATTATTCAAAATGAAACCACATGAAACTATCACTGAAATGTTCACAAGATTCATCGATATATTAAATAATTTAAAAAGTCTATGAAAGGATTATTCTAATAGTGATGTTGTGCGAAAAATTCTTAAGTCCTTGCCGAAGAATTGGGAGCCAAAAATGACTACCATTCAAGAAGCAAAAGACTTAAATAAGTTAGCTTTGGAGCTTATTGGATCTCTTATGACCCATGAGCTAAATATAAACCAAAGAAAGGAAGAAGAGATGAAGTAAAAGAAAATAATAGCCCTCAAGGCTGCTGCCATACATCAAGAAGAAAGTGATTCCAAAGAGAGTTTGAAGGATGATGAGGAGATGGCCATGATAGTAAAAAGATTCAAGAAGTTCATGAAAAGGAGAAAGAGATTTGAATCTAAGAAAAAGTTTAACAAGGAAGAAGGGAACAAAGAAAAGAAAAAAGAAAAAAAGAAGGAACAACCACCCATTTGCTATGAGTGTAAGAAGCCCGGACACTTCCGATTGGATTGTCCAATGTTAAAGAAAAACTCCAAAAAATTTAAGAAGAAAGTATACAAAGCCACATGGAGCAATGATGAGGACTCTTCTTCAAGTGAGAAAGAATATCAAAGAGAAAAAAAGGTAAATCTTTATCTCATGGCATATAATGATGATGAGGTAAATGGTAACACTTCAATTTTAGATTTTATTTTTGAAGAGTTATATGATGCTTTTAATGACTTAATTGATGATTTTAAGAAGTTATCACATAAGAATAAAGAACTAAAAAAATATTATCAACTCTTAACCAAAGACAGCTAAAGTAGAAAAAGATATGAAAGAACTATAAAAATAAATTAGATGAATCTAGTAAAAAGAATGTATCTTTGTAAGATGAAATAGTAAGACTAAGATCAATTATGGATAGATACATGATTAGTTCAAAAAATCTTCAAACATTGATTGATAATCAAAAGATGATTTTTGATAAAGCCGGTTAAAGATACAATCCATAGAGAAAATAAAAATTTCTAAGGAATGTGTTTGATAGATCATAAAATTAAAGAAAAATTATAACTTATTTTAAATGTAACAAAACTGGACAAAAAGCATTTGAATGCATAATAAATGCAAATAAAAAGCTTAATACAAACCAATCAAAGATAGATAAATTTGGATTTCAAAAGAAATCATTTATGCTAACCTCAAAGGATCTAAGTTAACTTGGGTACCTAAATCTACTTGATTTCGTGTATAAATGTGCTTGGCATCCGTGAGAGCTAAAAGAAGATGGTATCTAGATAGCGGATGTTCAAAGTACATGATGGAAGATAGATCGTAATTTATCTCTCTTGAAGCAATAGATGGAGGTGTGGTGATATTTGGTGATAATGGTAAAGATAAAATTATTAGTCACGGTAATATCTTGATCACACCCTCTACTTGTATAGAAAATATATTGTTGATTGATGGTTTAATGCACAATCTACTTAGTATTAGATAATTATGTGATAAAAATTTTAATATTTTATTTAAATCATCTCATTGCATAGTAACCAATTCATTTGATGATAGCATTAAATTCATAGAAAAAAGACATGGTAATGTTTATATTATTGATCTTGATGAACTTACAAAGGAGAATGTTGAATGTCTTATTGCTATGAATGCTAAAATAAATGAATCTAGTTGGATATGGCATAATAGGCTAGGTCATATAAGCATGAACTCATTGTCTGGATTAATCAAGCTTGACTTGGTAAAAGGTTTATCCAAAATAAATTTTAAAAAGAATAAGATTTACAAAGCATGTCAATTTGGGAAACAAATAAAATTATCTTTCAAATCCAAGAATATTGTCTCAACAACTAAACCTCTAGAGTTACTTCATATGGATTTATTTTGACCAATTTCAACTACAAGTCTAAGAGGAAAATGATATGGTTTTGTGATAATCGATGACTTTTCAAGGTATACTTGGGTTTTATCTTTATCTCATATAGATAATGCTTTTGATACGTTTGTTGAGCTATTTAACAAAATCATAAAAGAAAAGGAATGTAATATTTTATATATAAAAAGTGATCATGATATGAAATTTAAAAATATTTATTCTAAGAATAGAATAAACAATAATTTTTCAGCCCCTAAGATATCCCAACAATATGGGATGGTAGAAAGAAAGAATAGAACATTAATTAAAAATGCACGAACCATGCTTTGTGAAAGCAACCTTTCAAAATATTTTTTGATGGAAGCTATTAACACCGCATGCTTGTGCTAAATAGAGCTTTAATTAGATTAATCTTAAAGAAGACTCCATATGAACTCTATAAAGAAAAGAAGCCAAACATTTCATACTTTAAAATTTTTGGATGTAAATGTTTCATTGTAATAAATGGTAAAGATAAACTAGAAAAATTTGATGCAAAATCAGATAAAATTTTTCTAGGATATTCATCATATAGTAGAGCATATAGAGTATTTAACAAAAAAACATTGATTGTAGAGGAATCCATGCATGTCATCTTTGATGAAACTAACTCTCTTAAAGCAAGAGAAGAAGAAATTGATATGGATGTAGATAATCTAGAAAAAAATTAAAGAATATGACACTTGAAGATACACCTTCATAAGAACAAGAACATGAAAAATAAAATATTAAAGAAAGGGAGCAACAATCTCAAGAAGAGTTAGGTACATCTAATTACCAAAAGAATGGAGGTATGATTACAATTATCCCAAAGAATTAATTATTGATGATCCATCTCATGGAGTTAAAACTAGATCATCTCTTAGGAAAGCCATGAATCATATTGCAATTGTATCTCACTTAAAATCTAAGAATATAATTAAAGCCGAAAAAGACTCAAATTGGATATTAGCAATGCAAGAAGAGTTAAATCAATTTGAAAGAAATAAAGTTTGAAAACTAGTTGAAAGACCTAAGAACTTTCTTGTAATTGAAACTAAATGGATCTTTAAAAATAAACTTAATAAAAGGGCAATGTAATTAAAAATAAGACTAGGTTGGTTGCACAAGGATACAATCAAGAAAAATGAATCAATTTTGATAAATCCTTTGCACCCGTAGCTAGACTTGAAGCTATTATATTGATCTTGTCATTTGCATATTTTATGAATTTTAAACTTTTTAAATGGATGTAAAAAGTGCATTCTTGAATAGACTAATTAAGGAGAAAGTTTATGTAGAACAACCTCCAAATTTTGAAAATCAAGAATCGCCAAATCATGTGTATAGGCTTAAAAAGACACTCTATGAATTAAAACAAGCCCCTAGGGCTTGGTATGATAGGTTGAGCAAATTTTTATTAAACAGTAATTTTAAAAAAGGAAACATAGATAAAATATTATTCATTAAAACAAAATCAAATAATTTACTAATCATACAATTGTATGTTGATGGCATTATGTTTGGAGCTACTAATGAAGATTTGTGTAGAGAATTTACCAGTCTCATGCAGGAAGAGTTCGAGATGAGCATGATGGAAAAACTTAATTTTTTTCTTGGACTCTAAATCAAGCAATCATATAAGAAGATCTTCATCAACCAAAGCAAATACATAAAGAAAATGCTAAAAAAATTTGGGATGAAGAATGTTAAAGGGAGTGGCACCCCTATGAGCATAGGTTGCAAACTTGACCTAGATCCAAAAGAAAATGCAGTAGATCCCAAATTATACAGAGGTATGATTGAATCTTTTGCTTTATTTAACTACAAGTATGCCTGATATAATATTGTGTATGCACGTGTATACATTATCAATCAAATCCTAAAGAATTACATATAGTTGCAGTTAAAAGAATATTTAAGTATTTGATAAACACTCAAAATGTAAGCTTATAGTACTCAAAACAATCTTCACTAGACTTAATTGGATATAGTGATTCAGATTTCGCTAGATGTTGCTTAGATAGAAAAAGTACAAGTACAAGTGGAACATGTCGGTTTCTATAAATAAATTTGATCTTATGGTTTAGTAAGAAACAAAACTGAGTAGCCTTGTCTACGGTGGAAGTCGAATATATTGCTGCTAGAAGTTGTTATGCTCAACTATTATGGATCAAACAATAACTAGAGGACTATGGTATCACTTGTAATAATATTTTTATTTGATGGGACAATACTAGTACTATAAATTTAACAAAGAATCCAATATTACACTCAAAAATAAAATATATAGAGGTTAGACGTTATTTTATTAGAAACCATGTACAAAATAATGATATTACTCTTGCATTTGTGCCAACTAAAAATCAAATTGTAGATATTATCACTAAACCTTTAAATGAAGAAAGATTTTATGCCATAAGAAAGCAATTAGGATTATTTGATCCATATTGTTAAAATTATTGAATATATTTGTATGTTGAAATGATTGCTATGATGTGATGAATTTTTCATAAATCATCCTTACATTAATTCCATTGAAAAAGGCATGAGTCATTGCAAGACCTCTCGGACTGAAATTCTAGTTATTAAGTTCTATGCCAAACTGAGCAGACTAAGATAAAAAATCTTAGTTGACTAAATATCAAAAATCCTATTTATAAATTAGAATATCCATGGAACTTTGTTTATTTTTTATTTGCCCTCTCTTAGCCATCCCACCTTAGAACCCTAGGGCATCCATTTTCTCTCCAAAAATCTCCAAATCAAAGTCCTAAAAATCTTAAGGAAGAGGACTTGGATCCATGGCGCCGAAGAAGAGGCTTTGTACATCATCCTTAAGCTTAAAATCTATTTTGTATTTGATGTGATATCTATAATGGTTTAAGCTTTTTTTGATGTTTTGATATATGCCTACTTTGCCTTATATTTATGTTTAAACTTTTACTTATATATAAATGAAACTTCTTATTTTCCTTCTTCTGCACATGTGATGCCTTGTATCATTTGTATAGTATACTATTCTTGATTGACAATAGCTATCTTTTTGATAATGACAAAAAAGGGGAGAAGGATAATATAAGTGTAATCTAAAAATTTAATATAAAATAACTAATTTGAAGCATTTAATTGATTCAAATATGAGAAGATGTACTTTAAAATCTCAAGAATCGATTGGCACACGTTAAAGAGTAAACACAAAAATTAAAACTTAATTTGAACATAGTGATTATATTCAGGAGGAGCATATAAAATTCAATACAACATAAATGAATATATTGCATATAAATTGATTGCATGAAAGCTATATTGAAATTTGAAAGAAAAGTATACTCAAAGAATTTTATTATCATTAAAAAGAGAGAGAATGTTGACCCTTGGACTGATTTTGATGATAGCAAAAGCATTTGAGTATAATTTATTAAGTTACTAATATTATTTTTAAGAATGTGTAGTTTAAATTTCAAGCATTTATAATGATATAAATGACTTTCATTAATCAAATAGAGTATCATAAATCAAGAGTCTCTTGAAGAAAATCAAGACTTTACACACCATAAAAAGAATGGTTAATGAGAGATAAATCAAGTTTAAGAAGCAAGTCTAGCCTACAAAATAAATTGAAGAAGAAAGGCTGTCGAAATCCAAATGGCAAGCTTGGCACGCATCTTAGTTGACTAAGATTAGAAGTTAATCGACTATGTATCATAGAACAACAAAAATAGAAAGTACAGCAAAATAAAAATTCTAGTTCCAGAAGACTTAGTCGACTAAGTCTCAGAGGTTAGTCGACTATGTCTCAGAAGACTGTAGAAGACAGAAAGCAGAGAAAAGGATGAAGTTGAGATGCAGGGGACTTAGTCAATCAAGTCAAGAAGGTTAATCAACTAAGTCACTATAACGGTTAGTTTTTTTTGAGAACTGCACTTTTTCGATCCAAACTTTTTCCAATGGCTAAATTTTCATGCCCAATGGCTAGAGCATTAAATGAAGCTTCTTCAAAGGTTTTAGAGTAGTAGAAAAGTCTTGAAATATATAAGAGATATTTAAGAACTTCAAGAAGAACTTTTGAAACCACATTCAAGAGCCTTCAAGCCTACACCAAGTTTATTCATTGAGAGAGCCATTAAGTGAAGTGAAGGATCTATTCTTCTGAATATTTTTTGCCCTTCCAATCATCCTAGAGTTGAGAGAAATCAAGATACAAGCATTGAAGAGCTTTATCAACTTCTTTCAAGTATTCAAGAAGAAGAGCTAAGCAAACAAGCCTTTCATTAACAAAATCTTCTTTTGGGCTTCATTGAATTTTTCTTTCTAAACTTCTTTACTTGTTGAAATTGCATTTTATTTATGTACAAGTTTCTTGGGATGAGAAACTTGGATTGGTCCAAGTCTAGAATTGGACATTATCAAAGTTTGATTGGTAAGCTTAGATCAAAACCAATCAGGATTAATTGTTAGCCCAGAAAAATAATCATTATAAAGATTGTAGTTGGTGAGCTTAGATCAAAACCAACTGGATTTGATTGTGAGCCCAAGAAAATAATCAAATTGTAATCAATTGAGTAATTATAGTTGAACTCTCAAGTAATTTACTTGAGAAATGAACGTAGGTACCGATTTTGGTACCGAACCACTATAAAAGCTTGATCTTTTGTACTTGTTATTGTGTTATTTATATTGCTCTCATTCTATACTTGTAATTCACATTATTTCACTAAGCATACTACATTAAAATTCAGTTTAATTAAAATTTAAATTTTTAAATATCCAAGTTATCTTTCCTTTTGGGTGGCCGTCCTCAGACAACATTAAGTTTAATAGATTTTAATACAACAATCTCAATCGATTTTGATTTTTTTAAGCTTGCTTAAGCATGAGTTAGAATACATACAAGACACACAATTCTCTCACAATTCTCTCTGTAGGATCGATCCGTATTCACTGAAAGTGCTATTCTACATACCATATGCTTGTAGTATATTAAAACGTACAACACGAATCACCGTACAACACACCCTCTAAAAGGAGGCAGACTATACCATAGATCTCAAAACATTATCCATTTTCAACAAAAAAAAAAAAAAAAAAAATCATTTCAATCAAGAGTCATAACTTATGGCCTCTAGAAATTTGACTTATAACTCACCCTGATGTGATGGATCTTACTTATTTAAACCTATCTGTATTAACAAAAATCATCTACATCAAGTTCTGGGATTATATATTCCAATAAATAAAGCAGCTAAGCAAATCACCACTTGATGGCATAGAGTCATAATCAGCTCATAAAAAATAAAGATTTTATTATTAACTTTAAAAAGAAAAAAAGAAAAAGCTCTCAACTTTTTCAGGCTCATTAACTTTAGATGAACTTGTCCCACATCAACCACCTATTCTAGTGTTTTCACAAAGTAGGAAGCAAATATGTCGAGATGTTAAAGGATGATATGCAAATCGAAGCCCGAAATTTTTCTAAGTTCTTCCTAGCATATTTTCCCTTTAGGTACATAGGGTTTCTTATTATTCTATTGCCACTAGAAGAATGGAGAAAAAAAAAAAATCCCACCAAAAAGGGAACAGAAATAATATTTCATATCGGGCGGACGTAAAATATTTTAATTGCTTTATATAACATGCTAAGACATGGCATACACGTAGATTGAACTGAGCCACAATTTTTGTTTCTTTTCCATGGAGCCATTCTCTATAATATTTGAGAGTAGGGGAGTTGCCGGAATTTGTGAGATCATAAGGAAAATACTTTTTGGTATTACTTGCCCTTTTAGCCAACCAATCCGCTGGCCATTGCCCTCCACGAATATACAGCTAACCTATATATATACGACTTGCTATTTCAAAAGGAATAAAAGGACAAATCCAACATCCAATGCACAAATATAGCCCCAAAAAATTTGAACTCAAAGAATTTTAATCATACATCTTAAAAAATAGACATATATACAAGAAAAGTTATAGAAAAAATCTATGCATCCCAGGTCCTATCAAAAAAAAGAATCCATGCATCTCAGATGTACGGATAGATATATAGGATGAAAAAACCATAATTTTCTACATGAATATCATTAATCAGAAAAACAAGAGGAAGTCAATCAAATACAAAAAATCAAACCAAATCACAAAAAATATTAGCCACCCAGAGCTTATATTTTTTTTGGTAATACTAGCCCTTTCGGCCAATCAGTTAGGCTATTATAATTTATGAATATATAACTAGCTGAATACGTAAAACTTACCATTTCAAAAGTTAAAAGCTGAATCCAATATTTGATATAGCTCCAAGAATTTATGCTTAAAAAATTCCAATTAAACATCTTAAAAAATAGACAGATCTATAAGATAAAACTATCAAAAAAAAAATGATATCTCATATCCTATAAATAAAAAATAAAAAAATAAAAAAAAGAAGAAACTATGCATCTTAGGTATACAAATAAATCTATAGGATACAAAAAAATATGAATTTCTCCATCAATATTAGTATTCAAGAATATAAAAGGAATGCTATCAAATATAAGAAACAAAAAGATTAATATATCAAAACATCAAGAAATAAAGAAATTAATACATCACGACAAGGACTCACTGCAACCAAAAGAGGGAAAGGAAACAAGATGGACATCCAAAAACTCTTGTGAACAGCATTTCCTAACAGTTGCTCGTTTCTAAACGGCATTTTATTGGGCGACACTTTCCTGAAGTCTCTTGTATGCTGCACAAACATTTGACCGACACTTGAATCACTGAATCGAGAGGCAAAATTATCCTAAAATTTTATCCCAAGATCAATGTTGGAGTAATCTAAGATGGTGATTTAAAAAATAAAAATATTTTAAAATAATTATTAAAAAAAGTTATTAGAACGAAAATCTCATCAAATGAATCACCCCATACCAAACACCCCCGGCACAGTAAAGTTAATCTAGGAGGATCTTGCTGTCACATAGCAGCTAAAATGTGTGAATTCACAATTATTAGCATGAATCCATCTTGAAGTAATATGAGAAAATTGGACTCTAAATGCAAATACCTCACTGAATATCACATGACCACAGGAGATGCTCAAACAATAGAGCGCCACCTAACCAGCAGCTGGGACAAGCATGCCCAAACATATCGTTATTGAAAAATGATAAACTAAAAGGAACCCGAAACTAACAAAATGTCAAATCTGCAGTGGCTAAGCGTGTGAACTAAAAGTAAATAAATCAAATAGAAAACTTCCTCACATCAACCTTCATCAAAATATGGTTTCATCAATAACATATAACACGAAAACATTTTGTACAAACATGGTGGATATAAATCTCGCATAGGTTTATTTATAGGAACTTCAAACCAACTGCCGCATCACATCTGAAACTTCTGAACCTGAGTTGTACAAAGGACGCCTACTTACGAAGTCCAGGCTTAGGGTGGCGCTACCCGTCACCTCCTTGTTTCACTCAAGGCCTTTCCCTCAAAAAATTCACCAAGCATTCGCTCAAGATCTTCTGGTGTGTATCTGATGTACTTCTGCGGATTCTTGCCATTCTCAACCAGTGGCCTGAAAGGTAAAATCATTTTCTTAGGCTAGCCCCTGCGAAAAGAACTGGATGATAGAATGTTCCAGGAATTTAAACAGAACAAGACCAAGTATTCTGTATCTACAAAGCTTGTAAAATCTTATTTCTGCTAACAGAAATAAGATTCTTATCGAATCTTACAATAACCATATCCAAATTTACAGATTGCTATCTAACCGCACATCTTAGTGTTCTAATACACAATTTTGACCTTTCTTGTTTATTATTCTCACAATTAAAATGATAGAGAAAAAGAACACATCTAGAGACTATATTTTGTCTGTAAATTATAAATTTGAATTTGAGACGTGTTATATATAAATCTAATTCTTCTAATCATATCTTTAGCTAAAAAGAAGAGTAAGATGACTAGAGAATGAGAATGTGCGACGGATTTGCCTGCCTTCAGTGCTAGAACCGGTGCAACGGACCATACCGAACTGGTTGCCATTCGATACGAGCCCCAATACTAGTATAGCAGACCTTATATATATAGATATATAAAGAGATATGAGCTAATAATGATGTGCGCTTGTATGCATGTGTGAGCATGTGCATGCGTGCATGTGTGTGTACGTGTGAGTGTGTGTGAGAGAGAGAGAGAGATGAAATAATGGGAGAGAACATTGCAAATGGAAATAATTTTGGAACAAACAGCAAGCCTATTTCTCTAGGCAAAAGAAAGTGCATTTCTCTATATTTTTTGGCAATTGTAATTTACTAATGAGTTGTGATCTTCTCTCAAGAAGAACTAACCAGGTTGTGATGCAAAGAGTTCTAGATGGGTTGAGATCCTAATGCCAAAATCCAAGGCAAGGATCAATTCCACCACCCGATGAATTTTTTTCCAGTTGTGCACCAGACATTTGGAATATTCCAAGTTCCAAAAAGCCTAGGCTCTAGCATCAAGCGGATGAATATATTGAAACAAAGAAGTCCTCGAATTCCAAGAATCGTAGGCCTACGGTGGGGTAGGGTGGGGGTGGGGTGGTTGCCCTTCCTTGAGTCCACCTGTTTTAGACAGTGATAAGTTTTCGTCTTGGCATGTTGGGACCTGATTGGTAGATTAAGTTGGAACCAATTCATGTCAGAGGACCAGAAAAACATGGATTTGATAGCATTCACTTGAGAGCCAAAAAAAAACATGGATTTGATAAAATTGACTTGAGAGCCCAACCATGCTTCCAATCGGAGTTCAACATGACAATTCAAAAGGTTGATTCCTATAAAGCAACTAATCTGACATTTTATGTAATTACCCCAACTCTACAACATTCCACTCATTATTCACATATTCTGTTTTGACAAAGATTTCTTATTCACATATGATTCAAAAGGTTATATAGTTAAGCAAGCTATTGGTGCACATATGGTTCCCTCAAGCAGAGTTATTTGCATGGAGTTACCTTAGGAGAACATAGGAGATATTGAAGATCAAAAAGGAAATAAAAAATTGCTAAGGAGACTTTTAAGTGTAAGCTAGAGAAATGCAAGGATTAGATCGAAAAGATCTGTTAGGGATAAAATAACTCTCCGACCGAAGTCTGGTAAGGTCCGACCTTATTGATCCTTTGAAAATACCATCTAGGTCAAGATGCAATCCAATCCGAGCCTTATCAAAACAACTAAAGCAACTTCGTCACGGTTTCAGTTAAGGAACCCGCGCAACCCCGGCATAAAACACTAATTTCCATCAAGGGCGGACCTTGAAGGTAATCGAACTTCTGATAATAACAAAAATAATCCTATTACAATCCAAGTCAGAAATCTGATCTGCAAGCTCATCACTCCTAATCTAAAGACTTATCTTCAAGTTCAGTTCATCTGATCCTAAAAGCTCCAACAGCATAATCTCAAATCAAGTGGCACTCAATTAAGCTCAGAAGTATCTCATTTTTTGTCCGAACTTCAAAAAGTGATATCCAACCACCACCAAGTGGCGACAAACGATAGCCCACTCTCCGTAACAAACTCTGAACGGCCCAAACGGCCTACTAACATTCGATTACAGTGGTCGCCATCAATTTATTGCAGGCTCCATCTATAAGTAAGACCCTTCAGATACGTTTTCTTCTCTAAGCACTCTCTCCATTAAAAATCTCTTGTGTACTCCATTCTTGTTGGCCAGACTACTAACTTGACCGTCGGAGGATCTAGCCGGAGCCACCTCCGACCGGGACTTTATCTTGTAGGTTCTACCAATGAGATCCTAAACTCCACCTCCAGCAATCTCTGACGGCAATCCGTTTTCAAGCACAACCCCAACAAATACTGTTTATATCATCATAACCACGGTTACGATATTGAAGAATGTATTCAGCTCCAAGACGAGATTGAGGAGCGAATTTGACGAGATCAAGGAGCTAATTTGACGAGATCGGCTAGACCGATTTCTGCGACGTCGGCCAGAAAGGAGAGAAGAGTAGCCGAGAGCCCTTCCACAACTTGAACAACCTCAGAGGGAAGAACCTCAGAAAGACCGACCCCCTCTTGGGATTATCAACACCATAACTGGGGGACACCGGCAAGAAGCTAGCGGATCAGCAGAACCAATGAAGAGACGGAGAATTGAAGAATCCATCACTTTTGCTGAGAAAGATGTGCAAGGGATTCAATTTCCGCATTATGACGTGGTTGTAATTTCTTTAAATATTGCAAACTATGATGTACATCGTATCTTGGTTGATAATGAAAGTTCTGCCGATATCTTGTTTTATGATGCTTTCTCCAAAATATCTATACCTGGCAGTCGAATGGGATCACTAAACTCTCCACTAGTGGGATTTACTAGCGACACGGTACCAGTCGAAGGAATAATCACCCTACCTATTGTAGCAGGTCGGTACCCGAAACAATCTCGAGCTCAGATTGATTTTTTGATGGTCAAGGCACCTTCCGCCTACAATGCTATTCTTAGACGACCTTGACTTAATGCCCTCCGAGTTGTGGTCTCAACATATTACCTGAAAGTGAAGTTTCCGACAAATTTTGGAGTCGAAGAGATTCGAGTTGATCAAGCCCTGGCACGTCATTGTTATACAATTGCCTTGCAAGATGGTAAGCAATCTGAGATCTGCCCAATAGACGGACTTAATGTTCGAGATGATTTAAATGAAAAGCGGGGAGAACCTATTGATGATCTAGTTATGATCTTCTTAAATAATGGAAATGAAGACCATACAGCTCGGATTGGTTCAAATTTAGTTGGAGAAGTTAAAAGACAGCTTGTTAACTTTTTACGAAAAAATGCAGATGTTTTCGCTTGGACTCCCGCAGACATACCAGGGATAGATGTAGAGGTGATAGAGCACTGTCTGAATGACCATGCATGCCAACCTGTAAAATAGAAGCGAAGTTTCGCACCAGAGCATCAAAAGGCGATCGCGGACGAGGTAGATAAACTCTTTAAAGCCGAATTCATCTAAGAGATATCTTATTCGGACTGAATTGCTAACATACTTGTTAAAAAAGCAAATGAAAAGTGGCGAATGTGCATTTCATTGATTTGAGTAACGCTTGCCCAAAGGATAGCTACCCTCTACCCCGTATTGACCAATTGATGGATGCAACCTTTGACCATAAGCTCCTCACCTTTATAGATGTCTTTTCTGGTTATAATCAAATTCAGATGGCACCAAAAGATGAGGAAAAAACCGCCTTTGTTACTTATCGTGGTCATTATTGTTACAGGATCATGCCATTTGATCTTAAAAATGCAGGTGCAATCTATCAGTGCCTGATGAACAAAATCTTCAAGCAGCAGATCAGTCGCAACATGAAAGTTTGTGCACGATATGCTCGTCAAAAGTAGATCTTCGAAAAACCATATCGAAGACTTGGAGGAGACATTCAACACCCTCTGGAGATATAAAATGAAGCTGAATCCTACAAAATATGCTTTTGGAGTAACCTCCGATAAATTTCTGGGATTCATGATGTCAAGACGCGGCATAGAGACAAATCCAAAGAAGATCCGAACTATTAAAGAGATGGCCATTCTCAAAATAATAAAAAAAGTTCAGTGCCTGATGGAAAATATTGTGGCTCTAAATCATTGTCTTAAGATCGACGGAACGTTGTATGCCTTTCTTCCAAGTGCTCAAACAATCAAAAAATTTTTGGAATGTCAGCAAGTCTTCGAAGAACTGAAAAACTACCTCAACTCTACCTTCCCTCACCAAACCTGATGAAGAATTATTCTTGTATTTGGCGGTATCACCTATGGCCATCAGAGCTGACTTAATCATAGAGGAAAATAAAGTTCAAAAATCAATCTACTATATAAGTCGAGTCTTGAGAGATGCCGAAACAAGGTATACCAAACTAAAAAAATTAACTTATGCTTTGTTGATTGCAACCAGGAAGCTTCGATCTTATTTTCAAGGGCAAACAATAATAATTCTCACAGATCAACCTATAAAAACGGTCCTTCATTAGCTTGACACCTCTGGAAGAATTGCGAAATGGGCAATTAAACTCAGAATTTGATATAAAATTTCAACCTCGGACGTCTATTAAAGCTCAAATACTAGCCGATTTTATAGTAGAATGCACCATCCCTAATCCAACTGAGCCTGAGCAATAGGAAGCTAGTACTTCTAATCTCCAACCGAGCTCCTATGAAGAGAAAGCAGACTTCCACAAAGATTTCTGGGCTTTATATGTTGATGGCTCATCCAATGCTTCTAGAGTGGGTACAGACCTGATTCTTATCAGTCCAGAATGGATTATTGCCGAATATACGCTGCGCTTTGAATTTTCTGCAACTAATAACGGTGCGGAGTATAAAGCTCTGATTGTAGGATTAAAAATAGTCAAGGAACTGGGGATAGATCATTTGAAAATCTACAATGGTTCACAATTGGTGATAGGACATATCAATGGTAACTATGAAGCTTGGGAGAAAACATAAAAAAATATTTGAATAAGGTAAAGAGCTTAATCTCGATCTTTGATAATTTTGACATTTAGCAAATTGCAAGAGCAAAAAATTCTAGAGCAGATCTATCCAAATTAGCTACTTTGGCTCCAAATGACTTGCCGAAAGAAGTTTTCTTTAAAGTTCTTCAACAACCAAGTTCAAAAGAACCTCAGACAATAATGCAAGTGGACCATGAAGCCAGCTGGATTGATCCACTGATTTTATATTTTAAAGATGGTATCCTCTCTAGAGATCCTTAATAAGCTCAGAAGTTAAGAAACTAGATCTCTCGCTACATCTTATATGAAAACAAACTATATAAAAGATCTTATTCCTTGCCACTCCTTAAATATCTTCGACTATCTGAAGCTGATTATACCCTAAGAAAGGTTCATGGAGTATGCGGGTATCATCTTGGAGCAAAATCATTATCTTATAAGTTACTTCGACAAGGATACTATTGGCCGACCATACAGCAGGATGTAGTTAATTATGTAAGAAAGTGATCGATATCAAAGAAATGCTAATATCCAACGACAACCAGCATCCTTACACCTTTAAGTATCCTATGGCCATTTGCCCAATAAGGAATTGATATACTTGGACCATTTTCCATGGCATCTGGACAGTGAAAATTTCTCTTAATGGCAGTGGACTACTTCAAGTGGGTTGAGGCTGAACCTTTGGCAAAGATTACTGAAGCTAAAGTGCAAGATTTTGTTTGAAAATCCGTTATATGTAGATTTGGTCTACCTCGGACATTGATCACTGACAATGTATGCCAATTCACAAGGACAAAATTTGCTAAATTCTGTGAAGATTAAAATATTTCTTATTATTTCACATCTGTGGCCCATCCCCGAGCGAATGATGAAGCTGAGGTGACTAACAGAATATTGTTACATGGAATAAAGGCAAGACTTGAATGAGCAAAAGAAAATATGAATGAACATTACCATGTACTCTAGGCATATAGAACCATCCAAAGGTTGCCTACTGGAGAAACTCCATTTGCTCTGGCATTCGAAACTGAAGCAGTTATCCCAATTGAACTCGAAATTCCTTCATCATGAGTTGAAAGCTTCAATGAACAAAATAATTCACAAGATCTCAGAATAAATCTTGATTTATTAGAGAAAAAATGAAAAAAGGCCCAAGTTCGAAT
Source organism: Cocos nucifera (assembly GCA_006176705.1). Lineage (NCBI taxonomy): Eukaryota > Viridiplantae > Streptophyta > Magnoliopsida > Arecales > Arecaceae > Cocos > Cocos nucifera. Next base: position 50,435 of record QRFJ01000410.1, read on the forward strand.
GGCGGCCTATAAGCAAAAAGTAGTCCGGTACTACAATTCTAAAGCCAAAAGGCATTCAGGGTCGGAGACTTGGTGCTACGTCGAACAGAGGTTTCACAACCACAAAGTCGAGGCAAACTTGCCCAAAATTGTGAAGGTCCTTATGAAGTTAAGGAGATTATTTGACCAAAGATTTACCGCATAAAGGAGCTTGGAAGAGCTACACTACCCCAACCTTGGAATTCTAAAACTCTACGAATATACTATCGATAACTATATTTCAATAAAAAGTTTCTTGTTTTAACACTCCCATTTTTTATGCATTTCAATTATAGAAGGAAGCAACCAAGCCGAACTTCGTTCTTAAACAAAGTTAAAGGCCTCTAGTTCTTAAACATGAGATTAGCCTCCTCTTAACGAGAGTGAAGACCCTTACGAGGGAGATGAAGACCTCCGATTCTTAAACAAGAGGTTAGCTTAACGAGGGTAAAGACCCTTACGAGGGATGCGAAGACCTCTGATTCATAAACAGGAGGTTAGCCTTATCTTAACGAGGGTGAAGGCTCCAGTTCTTAAATAGAAAGTTAACCTCATCTTAACAAGGATGAAGATCCAGATATAAAGACCTCCGGTACTTAAACAGGAGGTTAACCTCGTCTTAACGAGCATGAAGACATCCGATTCTTAAACAGAAGGTTAATCTCGCTTTAACAAGAGCGAAGATCCTTATAAGGGATATGAAGACCTCCAGTTCTTAAACAGGAGGTTAACCTCATCTTAATGAGGACGAAGACCCTTATAAGGGATATGAAGGCCTCCAGTTCTTAAACAGGAGGTTAACCTCATCTTAATGAGGGCGAAGACCCTTATGCAAGATATGAAGACCTCCAATTCTTAAACAAGAGATTAACCTCGTCCCAATGAGGGTGAAGGTCTCCAGTCTTTAAATAAAGGATTATACTCGTTCCTCTAAGCAAGGATGGAAGACCCTTGTTCGAAAACAAGGGGGACATTCAAACAAGGTCGAACGAAGGTCGTTGTTTTAACTTAAAATTAGCTATGAATATAAAGTAATGCTAAAGAATTCAACAAGTACAGAATCATGGCATGACAAAAGAAGATAGAGCCGCAAGTTGAAAAGAAGATCCATTTATTAGATAAAATTTGTTACAAAGGTCGCTGAGACCGATTACAAAGGGAAAAGGAAAGAACAAAATCCTATGTAAACCTCCTTATGCCGGCCCTAGCCATCATTAGGAAGTTCTTCAAATTCCTTATCTGATCTTCACGTCTTCTTTACTGCCAGACATTCACTAAACAATTTTCGAACTCTCACGGTTTCACCTTCTGATTCTCTTAGTCTTCTCCGAAGTATTGCGGATTTGGCCTCAGCATCTTTAACAGCTCTCTCTTGATCTACCAACTGAATTTTGAGTTATAGTTCTGATTTATTCTTGCCATAAACCTCAAAAAGGTTTGCAAGGCTATTCTTAGTTGAAGCAAGCTTGTCTAAATCCCCTCTTGGAGTGGCTTGAGCATTGTTCGCAAGCTTTTTGATAAGGCGAGCTATTTTTTCTTCTATAGCCCGAAGTTGTCATTGGAGGTCGGAGATTTTCACACACCAGCCTAGCCTATGCTCGTCGTATCTTTCTTCGGCCGCACATAACTGATTTTGAAGATCAGAAAATCTCTTGGAACACTCTTAGGCGTATTTCTCCTGTTTCTAAGGCCAATATGATTTTTTCTCCAAAAGTTGGATCTTCTTCTCGACATTCTAAAGATCGGCTTCAAGGAAACTTATCTTGATGGTCAAAGACCAAGACCTTTGACTAGCAAGCTCCAATATTGGTCGAAGTTCGTCAGATAGTTGGCACCTTCTTGAAGAATATTCCCTATAATCATGCTTTATGGCTCGGCGCAGATGATTGATTTCAGCAGAAGACGTTTTCCATTTATTCTTTGATTTTCAAAGCTCCTCCTCGGCTTTCTTTAACTTCTAATTAGCCAGACAAACCTCTTCTTTCAAGGTTTTCATTTGAGTTCCAAGAGAAATACCTTAAGATAGAGGAGCGGCTTCAGTCCATGATTAAGCCCGACAACAATATTCACAAACCATATTTTCTTTCATAAGTATATCATGGCATGCAAAGATATAAGAAATTTTGATTTCATTACTCAAAAAGGCTTTGAGTACATATGAAAAGAAAAAAAATACAATTAAGAGTTTTCCCCGACCTCAGGCTAAAGGATGGCAGAAGAGCTTGGTTCAGATGGAGCAGCGAAAGAGCTTGGTTCGGTCTCCATAGACATAGGTAACTTGGCAAGCTCATGAACAGCAATGGAAAGATCGGCAGCAGAAGGATCAACAGTAGGACTGACAATGAAAGTATTGGCTTCGGTTTGGGGAAGGTCGGCGTTGGTTTGGGGAAGTCGAGGACCAATTCAAGATACTGCTTCAAAATCTTTCACTGGCAAGTGTTGAAACTAGCATCGTAGGCCTCCTTAGCGAATTGGACTTTTGATATTCCTGAGCTCTTCGGAAACTTTGAATTCCTCCACAGCTATCGATTTGGCCATTGTCACTCTCTTCTCCCCTTCCCTCCTGACCTTTTCAACTTCGGCCTCTACCTTTTTCCTCTTCTCGATCTCCAAGGCCAGTTAATCTTTGTTTCGGCCAAAGTTTTCTCTACTTTTTTTAGCGCCTCTTTAAGACGCTCAACTTCAACCTTTGCCTAGAGAACTTCAGCTTTGGCTACATCAGTCTCTTTCAGGGCCTTGAAAGCTTCGGCCTTGCTATTATTGATCAACTCAACGCTGACAAAAATATAATGGCCCAACTACAGACGACAAAGTTAGCCTTGTCATCATAAAAATAATAATATAGTTGAATTTGAAAAATAATAAAGTGATTACCTCGAGAAAGATCGCGTGTATCCTTCTTATGATCCTGAAAAATCAATTAGCGGATCCTCTCGATTTCCATCGGTAGCATGCATCCCTCGACAAGGGATCGAACTACCATCCAACTGCTGAGAGTGGCCTTCTTCCAATCGATGTCATCAACACTCAACTCTCCAGTCTCCTATTTCTCAAGTTTTTTGGCAACAGCATATTTCTTTTCAGCCTTCTTTTTCTCAACGGCAGGTATTGGAACAGTGGTATCGCCAGAGGTATTCAAAGCAGGCAGAGTTGCTCCAACCTCCAAAATTGTGGCATTAAGGTTGGAGGCAGCCTGACTTGGCTCAGCAGCCCTGGCTCTTTTAGATGAACCGGCCAAACTTGAACCTTTTCTCTTCTTTGGACGACCTGCCTCCAACAGCTTAAGTTCTTCAAAGGTCATCTCTGCCGATATGATCAAGCAAAGTTAAGTAGAGACAAGAAAATAAGGAAAGTATAAGCTAATATCTTCGGGATTAGCGAGACTCAAGCCGAGGTTGAAGAGGGTCTGATCAGACAACAATTCAGTTAATAAGGGCACTTTGTAATCCTTTAAGATTTTAACAGACTCAAGATCACCTCTTTCTAACCCCAAAGCTTTACGGACTGATTCCCTAAGTTGACCCCAAGAAGGAAGTCTCCATTCGATTGATGGGTTAGCAACAAAAAGAAATTTCTCCTTCCAGTTATGAATAGAGGAAGGAGCACCCTTAATCAACCCCTTCTTGCCGAACTGAAGAGAAACGTACCACCGATCCTTAGCAGTAAGGTGATGTTTAAGAGTGAAAAAGTTTCGAAATAAAGAAATTGTAGACTGGATCTCGGCCAAAAAGCAAACTACTAAGAATCCTAAGATGAAGCGGAAAGAATTTGGGACTACAGAAGATAAAGAAATATCGAAAAGGCGGAAGAGTTCAAGCACAAAGGTAAGGATCGGCAGTCAAAGCTCAACACGCAGAGCCTCTGTGTATGGACCAAGCCGACCTAGAGGAGAACAAATTTTTCCATCCGATCTTGGTTAGCTCAAGTTCGTACTCAGGGGGGATTGCATACCAGGTTCGGATGAATGAAAGGTCTTCAAAAGTGAGGGAGGAGGTAATGGTTCCAGAAACGAAGGTCGGATGGGTTTCGAGTTCACGATCAACTTCGGCCCTATGTTTTGAAGGGCTCAATTCGGAAGAATTTTCGAAAGATGAAGACCACGAATATTCAAAATCACGAGAAGACATTTTGAATCAAAAGAAATCAAGAAAAATCGATCAAAAATTAGAAAAATCAAGAAAAATCTTAGAAACTAAAGGAAGAACAGTTGAACCTGAAACAGACTCCTAAAAGCAGAAAAAAGATGCCAAACTCAAAAGAAGTTGGAGCACTAACCTAAAGTGGCGGAGGGCTTGATCCAGCGAACGAAGTAGCAGAAGATGGATGGAAAGAAGATGATCGAGATCGGAAAATCCTAGAAGGGCGAAGGCGGTCGAAGTCGAGGAAGGCAATGCGAGGAGAAGAAACGAAGAAACTCGAAATGAAAAAGAGAGAAAGAGGAGATTTAAATAGACAGTAGTGCTCCGAACTGCCGTGATTGTTAATCACCATGCTCAATCTTGACCTTCCGCATGTCCAGTTAATTATTACGATTGCAGATATCAGACAACAATTATTGCGCCGTATGATTAAACTCCCTTCGTTCAAACTTCGAACTTGGGAGTAGGGGGATAAGTGTTAGAGGTAAAATAACTCCCGCCGAAGTCTAGTAAGGTCCGACCTTATTGATCCTCTAAAAATACCATCTAGGTCAAGATACAATCCAATCCAAGGTTCAATCAAGTCAGTTTCCTAATCCAGTTGAGCACCAAAGGATCGGTCCCTGAATTTGACTATTTCCGAATTTCAATCGAGGGTAGCTCATCCCAGAAATGACTATAACTTCCAATCAATATCCAAACTTGTATGACAACCAAGCATCTTTATCCCGACCTTCAGCTTAGGCCTGATAACAATGTCATCACATTAGCAGGCTCCACTAAAACCCAATCTCGAACTTCGATTGGACAAGCTTTAGCATGGAGATTCGATAAGTGTTCGACTCCAATCTTCAATCCGAGATAGGCGACAAGTCGCCCTACAACATTGAATTTCAACTAGATCCGACCCTTATAAATGGCCAACCTTGAATGCTGGCCAAGCCTTATCCAAACAACTAAAGCAACTTTGTCGTAGTTTCAGTTAAGGAACCCACGCGACCCCGACATAAAATGCTGATTTCCATCAAGGGCCGACCTTGAAGGTAACCAAACTTTTAAGAACAGCGAAAACAATCCTATTACAATCCAAGTCAGAAATCTGATCTGCAAGCTCGTCACCCCTAGTCTAAAGACTAATCTTCAAATTCAGTTCATCCGATCCTAAGCTCCAATGGCATGATCTCAGATCATGTGGCACTCGATTAAGCTCAGAAGTATCTGATCTTTGGTCCGAACTTCAACAAATGATATCCAACCACTAGCAAACGGCCACAAACGATAGCCCACTCTCCGCAACAAACTCTGAACGGCCCAAACGGCCTACTGACATTCGGTTACAGCAGTTGCCATTAGTTTGTTACAGGCTCCAATAAATAAGATCCTTCAGATAAGTTTTCTTCTCTAAGTACTCTCTCCATTAAAAATCTCCTATGTACTCCATTCTTATTAGCCAGACTACTAACTTGACTGTCAAAGGGTCCACACCGGAGCCACCTCCGGTCGAGACTGTCTTGCAGGTTCCACCGGCGAGATCCTAAACTCCACCTCCAGCAATCTCCGATGGCAGTCCATTTTCTGTACCAACAAGATCAATGGGTTAGGAGACCTCATGCTTTTGGCCACATTAGGCTTTCTCCAATTAGGTGCCATCGCACTTCTAGCCAACAAGTTCCACCCTATGCTTGCTACCACCTCTTTCTTATTTAAGAATTACCACCTCATGTTTGACTTGCCACATCAAGCTAGCATTAAGTTGACATCTTATGCTAACCTTAGGCTGCTATCTCCTATTTGTACATCTCATGCTTAGGACTACTAAAAGAGTCATCTTGTGCTTAAATATCAACCAACTAGTTGGAAGTTAGCATGACACCTAGCAACTATTACATTGTGGCTGGACATCTAATGCTCCAGGACACCTACAGATCAGAGGGTTTTGCCCTCTTTCTACCATGCGACTTTAGAAATCATAGCCACCTATAAAAGGCAGCTAATGAAGTAAAGAAAGTAACGAACAAAGGCAAGAGAGGAGGTTATTGTGTGATGGTTTGAACCTTTATAAACCTTCTACAACTGTAAGCAACCTTGCATAGTTAATAATCCATTTTGTAAATGATTATTTAATGTTACACCAGTTCAGGAATTCTGTCTACCTCATTGTCCATAGTTTTGATATCGTATTCCTATTTGAAGTTTGAAGCACATCATGGCCTTGAATTTCAGCAAATTGTTTGACTAATGAAAGTTATATGCTATCCATTTTGTTTTATACAAATTGAATAATAGCTTTCATGATTTTCTAATCATTTCCCTGTGATAATTGTCTGCTAAGTTAGTCTTGTAAACTTTATTTTTCTATAACTACTTGACATCTAAAGCTAACAAAATTGAGCTCTTTTAACAGAAATCTATCTTACTGTATTCAAGAGATTGCTTTTGATCTTTACTCAATCATATGGAATATCTGTGAATTATTGTAATGAAATGAAACTTCTGGTCGGTCGGTGAACCCCCAACCAGCAAGTATAATAGTTGGTTACAAATGAACCCTAGCCAGCAGGTACAACAGTTTGCATCAATGAACCCTTCACCAGCAAGTACAATAGTTGGTCTAAATGAACCCTTAGCTAATAGGCCTATTAATCAGCAAACCCATAATAATGGTATAATAGTCGGTTATTGACTAATTGGTATTGAAGTGATAGAATATTTTATTTTTAACTGCTAGTGCATTCAAGATAATAATACAAAATTATTTCATATGAATACTGAGAAATTTAGCAATATATACTTAATGGATCTAATTTCTTTCACAAAATAGTGACTGGTTCCTTTATCTTAAAAGAAAGAGATAAAATACCTATCAACAATAGGCCTTTTCTAAAAGGCAATTAACACGATACAATAAAAGTTTTAGTTAATCTTCTTAAAAAAGAATCTTTTCCCAAGAATGATTTAACAGCTTCAAAAATCTATACATATACGATATCTCAAAATGAAACTCACTTTCTGCAAAATTTCTATTTAAACCTGGAAAGACAGAATCGGACTTATACATGCAACAGCGTGCATGGTAATTACACTAGAATTTCCTGACAAAAAATTCACACAGCAGGACCTATAGCTGGCTGAAGTTATTTTTTTAAACCTTTTAGGTATCAAGTTAAACCTTTTAGGCATCAAGATCTCAATAGTCTACCACTCATCAACAATGTAGCATGATTTTTTACAAATCTCTGCATTTGTGACAAATCATTATCAAGTTCATTCAAGAATGCAACTTATTAATTGGTATAAGGAGGAATTTTTTCTTTTTTTGGTCAACACTGTTCAAAACAGAGCAGAGAAAAATCAAAATTGTGTATTTCATCTAGCCTCTAAAAAGCTTTTATAAGCACTTAAATACAATATATTTGGACATCTATTAAACATGGTAAGATCCTCGTATATATGGCTAAAACCTAAGATGGTTATAACCATATTACATCCTATATTTTCTAACACTCCCCCTCAAGCTGGGGCATATATATCAAATATTCCAAACTTGGTACATAAGAAAGAAAAACGAGTAGGCCCAAGAGCCTTAGTAAAGATATCAGCCAACTGATCCTCTGACATTATGTAGGAAGTAACAATCTTTCCTGATAAAACGGCATCCCGAATAAAGTAACAGTCGACCTCAATATGCTTAGTCCATTCATGAAAAACAGGATTGTTTGCAATATCTATAGCAAACTGATTGTCACAATGCGTCACCATAGGTTTAGAATAAGAAACACCAAGTTCTCTTAACAAAGAACTGACCCATATCATCTCAAAAGCTGTATAAGCCATCGCTCTATACTCAGCCTTAGCATTTGAACGGGCTACTACTATTTGCTTCTTACTTTTTCATGTGATAAGATTTCCTCCAACAAAGATGCAAAAACCTGATATGAATCTCCTATCACTCATCGAGCCAGCATAGTCAGCATTAGAATAGGCTTTAATTTATAAATGTCCAATTTCTTTTATACAAAAGACCTTCTCCTGGGCTCTCTTAATGTAATGCAAGATTTTTAACACAACATTCCAATAACAAACCTTAGGCTTATGCATATACTGACTCGCTACCCCCACTGCAAAGGAGAGGTCAGGTCTTGTGACCGTCAAATAGAAAAGCTTCCCCACTAGTCTACAGTACCGAGTGACATTCTCAAAATCGTCTCTTGAATCATCAATCTCTGATGGTAACTGAGAATTAATAGGAGTATAGTAGAACTTAATTTACAACCAAGCCTGTCTCCATCAATAAATCAATTGTATATTTTCTTTGAGAAAGAAACACTCCTTGTGACCCATTTGCCACTTCAATTCCCAGGAAATATTGAGGTTTGCCCAATTTTTTGGGTGACAAAATGATTCTCTAAGTGTTCTTTGACCTGAACAATCTCATCATGATCACTACTTATCAGAAGAATATCATCCACATACACAGCAAGAACAACCAATCCAAAAGATATTTGCTTTATAAATTGAGTGATCAGACTTGCTGCAATGAAGTCTAATTTTGTTAACTACCTAGCAAACTTTATCAAACCAGGCCTTTGGACTCTGCTTAAGGCCATAGATAGCTTTCTTTAGCTTGCAAACTTTCTCCCCTGAGCAACATAACCCGGAGGTTGCTCCATATAAACAACCACAAACAAATATCCATATAAAAAGACATTACTTACATCCATCTAGTGTAGTTTCCAGCCCTGATTAATTGCAATGGAGAATAGAATGCGAACTGAGTTGAGACGAGCAACTGGGAAAAATGTCTCAAAGTAGTCAACACCATATATTTGGATGTATCCTTTAATGACAAGACGAGCCTTAAAATACTCCACGGTGCCATCAAGTTGGTACTTAATTGTAAAGACCCATCGATATATAACAAGATGAACACCGGACGGTGGTAAAACTAACTCCCAAGTGCCACGATTGACTATAGCAGCCATCTCTTCATCCATAGCCTGTCTCCACCTGGGACCAGATTGAGCCTATAGGTAGGTCCTAGAAATAAATATGGTAGACAGATCCAACAAAAGATCAAAAAAATGATAGAAAATAATCAAAAATCATAGAGGCAGATATTGGGTGCAAAGTACCAGATCTTTTACCCTTTCGTAATACAATAGGCAATTCTGAACCTAGAAGATGGCCAACAGGAATCTCAAATGGAGATGACATAGTGTAGTAAAGATGGAGGAGCTCTTTTTCCACGACAACTGTCAACCTACAAAGATGGAGTAGAAGTACTAGAAGATGGAGCTATGAAAGTTTTGGGAGGCGCAATAGGCGGTAGAGAAACACCAGATGACTCGGAAGAGATGGGAAAGAATGGAGTGTTTCAAAGGAGACATCAAATGTCGTTTAGAAAAAAGATCATAACATCGATATCCTTTCTGAGTGCGAGAATATCCCAAAAAGATACACCGAATAGATTGAGGAGACAACTTATTTCTGCGAGGTCCAAAGAGACGAACAAAACACAGACATCCAAACACTCATGGGGTGAGAGAGAAGGGTTCCTCAAAGGGGTACAGAATGAAAAATCAAGATTTTCCATCTAATATGCTTGATAAAACCCTATTTATAAGATAACATACTGTAGGAATGGAATCACCCCAATAAGGTTCAGATACCTGCATATGAAACATAAGAGTCTATGCCATATCTAAAATATGTCTATGTTTTAATTTCAGCTACTCCATTTTGCTGAGAGGTGTGAGAATACGAGGTCTGATGTATTATACCATAAGAAGCACAACAATCTACAAAACTGGACTGCAAGTATTCAGAGGCATTATCAATGCGAAAAACTTTGATAGAAGTGAAAAACTAAGTTTTTATTTTATTATAAAAGTTATAAAATATAAAAAAGACTTCAGACCGACTTTTGCAGAGATGCAACCAGGTCATCCTAGTGCAGTCATCGACAAAAATCACATAATATCTAAAACCTAATCGAGTCAGGACACGTCTCAAACCCTTGATATCTGAATGGATTGGCATAAAGGGAGAAGAACAATGCTTACTAACAGAAGAAGGAAAAGACACTGTGATGTTTTCTTAACCGGCAAGCTTCACATTCAAAACTGCTCGAAGACTTAGGAAGAAGACCAAGATTCTTTAGGACTTCTGTAGATGGATGACCAAGACAATAATGCCACTGATAAAATGAACTGGAAGATGACAACACGGCACAAGTAATAGATGTAGTACCAGCAAAAAAGTGAACTCCATCCATCTTAACACCGCCACCAATCATTTTCTTCGTGCTGAGATCTTGAAAGAGACAATGAGAAGGGTAAAACGTAACTGAGCAGTTTAAAGGATTTGACAAGACATCCAATAGATAATAAATTCAAATGATATTTAGGAGCATATAGAACATCTGTAAGAATGTATAGGAAAAATCCTTACGGTACCACGTCCAAGAACAGAAACTGAAGTGCCATCTACAATAGCGACAAATAGCATATGAGACAATGGACTGTATGTAAGAAAAAGACCTCTATTACCTGTGACATGAAAAGAAGCACCTGAATCTAATAACCAGGATATACCAGGAGTGACTGCAGTAACCATCCCAAGAGTTGAAGACAACTGATGGAGCTGAAGATATGGAGGTACTAGTGGACTGAAGAAATCGCTCGTAGTCAGCCCATGAAACCAGAACTAAGTCATCAATGGCAAGAGAGGCACCAACATTAGACGAAGCTACAGAAGATGCAACACTAGGAAGATGAGAGACAGAAGGCTTTCCAAACATCTGCCAACAACGCTTAGCAAGATGATTTAAGCGTCTACAATGTGAACATGGTGGAAAAGAATTGTGTCCACGTCCATGACCCCCTCGCTACAAGCACCAACAGTAAGAGCAGTGTTCTCCATAGATGGAGAAGATGTAGGCTATAACTCAGTAATACAGAACATGACTTATAGCATTGCTCAAGATGGAAATGTTATCATCAGCCACGAGTTGAGCTCCAACATGAGAGAGTGAGGGATTAAGCCCAGAAAGGAACTTCGCTAGATAGAACTTCTCACGCTGTTGTTGAAGAACAGAAAATCAGCAGTGAAAGGATGATACTAGGCATGCTTAGTCCTCTTTCCCTAAAGGATGCTGTAGTACTCCTGAATTGAGAGATCCCCCTCGGCAAAGAAAAGATATCTAAGTAGAGAGAGTAGATCCTTGAGACATTCTTCCGTTGAAAGTAGATCCTCCTCAAGAAATCCCACCTCTCTTTTGCAGTGGATGGAAACATCATAGTGTTAGCAATATGAGACTCTAGGCTGTTTAACATTCAGGTAAGAACAGCATAATCAGCCTCTAGCCATTTGCAGAATTCCACTAAATCAGCACCATCAATAGATTCTTTATCTAAGTGATGGAGCTTCCCATAGGATCCCATTATGTAGCAAAATGCTTGAGACCAAAGAAGATAATTGGCACCATTAAATTTGACACTGGTACCAAGAGGTGGTTTTCAAGTCATTCGAGGAAGAGGAGCAAATCTAGAGGATCTATCAAAAGAATAGGCTGAACAGCTCCAGAAGGCCAAGCGGCTACACGATAGAGACCAAACAGCACAAGTGGCACAAGGAAGAATAGATTTGTAGCAAGATAGGCTGAACAATAGCAGTAGCAGCAGGAGGAAGAGATCTCACCAAGAGAGAGAGGCCGAACAGCACAAGGAGGTTGAGCGAACAATCCTCAAGAGAAACCAAGGGGAGAGGGGAACCGTGTAGCACCAAAGAAGGCTGAAGATCACCAAGAGAGATGGGAGGCTACGGCTTGATTAGAGTTTGGCTATGATACCACATTCAGAACAGAATAGAGAGAAATCAAAATTGTGTATTTCATCTAGCCACTAAAGGGCTTTTATAAGCACTTATATACAATGTATTTGGACATCTATTAAATAGCAGCAAGAGAGGCGGGCGGCTAAGCATCACCAAGAGAGAGAGAGGCCGAACAGCACAAGGAGGTTGAGCGAACAACCCTCAAAAGAAACCAAGAAAAGAGAGGGGAACCGTGCAGCACCAAAGAAGGCTGAAGATCACTAAAAGAGATGGGAGGCTACGGCTTGATAAGAGTTTGACTATTGTTGGGAATAAACTCCGCTCCCGCCGAAATCTGATGCTGAGTCTTTTATAACTGATAATCATAGAAGAGCTTCGATCGAAAATTCTCCAAGAGCCGAACTCCTTCCGGACTTCTCCTTCAGTCGGATTCCTCCAAGAGTCGAACTCCTTCCGGACTTCACCTACAGTCGGATTCCTCCAGGAGCCGAACTCCTTCCGGACTTCTCCTTCAGCCGAACTTCTCTACCATCCGGATTCCTCCAGCGGATTACTTTCAGATTTCTAGTATTCCTCCCGGATGATCCCCTCTAGCTATATTCCCTTTAGGAGTCCGAACTCCTCTGGAATTGACATATGTCAAAGCTCTTCACCAACCAACGCCTGCTTCTTCCGAACTTCAACTATTAAATCTCAACGAACGGACGACACCTCTCTCCGTAATAAATTCTACGTGGCCCCGAGCGGCACACTACCGGACGATTACGGTAATAAATTCCACATGGCCCCGACCGGCCCACTACCGACGGTTATGGCTATACAGGCTTCGTCTATAGAAAGGGACTCTCCAGATACGTTTTCTCTAAGCTCTTCTCCTTCTCAAAACGCTACTGAATTTTTTCCTGAGCACTCCATTCTTGTTGGTCAGAAGAGCTGACCTGATCGTCGAAGGATCCTACCGGAGCCGCCACCACCACCGACTCCGGATGGAACTTTGTTTTGTAGGTCACCAACGGCGACCTCTTCTTCCTCAACTCCAGCTCGATCCAGCGTCAATCAGATTCTGCACCTATAGGATTGGCGCTAGAGGAAGGGTTCTCTATTCCTGAGGTATCCTTGTTCTTAAAGAAGTGCTCAATCGACCCTATGGATCTTCTTCAAGATTCATCTCCATCCTCTCCCTCAATCTCAAAAAATGCCTCCAAAGAAGACAACTATCCGGAGATCTACCGCTTCCGCCGCCAGATCTGAGCCAGATCCATCCGTTCCTGCTCCATTGCCGACGCTTCAACCTCCACACGCGGCCACGGTAGATTCAGAGCAATTTAACCTGCCGATGCATCGGATTCTGAGCCTCACCGAAATGGTGCAGGCAATGCGGCAACCCCCAATGGCGGTTCTGCCAGGAAACCCGCCATCAGAATGTCAGGAATCGATCCTAAGGAGCTCTTGGGCTAGCATACCCGTCGCCCCTGGGAAGAAAAAATAGAGAGCAGAGGATCCTTGTTCGGACCATGATTCTTCTCCGAAAGAGATCTTCCCCATCTACAGTCAGAAGCCTTCCAAGATCTGCGATCGAGATGACGTCCTCGATCAGAAACTGCGGGAGATGGACCGACGGATTGAGGAACTCCACCACATCGCTCCGACTCACCATGACGACGTCTGCACCGATCCCCTCTCTTTCCGAATTATGTAAGAGCCCGTTTCGCCAAACTTCAAACTTCCCCAATTTGAAAGCTACGATGGAACCTCTGATCCGATCGATCACCTAGAGGCCTTCCGGACCATGATGCTGCTCCATGGTGCACCAGATGCCATCTTATGCCAAGCTTTTCCGTCTACCTTAAAGGGAGCAGCAAGAAACTGATACTCGACATTGAAGCCAGGTACGTTCTCCTTTGACCAAATGAGCCATCAGTTTGCGCCTCACTTCGTCAGCAGCCAACGTCCGCATCGAGGTTCGAATTTTTTGATGAATATCAAGTAGGAAGGGGAATCTATCCGGGCTTACGTCATTCGGTTTAATGCTGCTACATTGCAGGTCCAAAATCTGGACTAGTCTGTTGCAATGGCCTCACTTAAGGGCGGTCTTCAGAAGAACGATTTGCTGTTCTTCCTGGAGAAGTAACCCAGGGACTTTGCCGATCTGCTAGCTCGAGCTGAGGGATATGCCCGAGCGGAAGAAGCCTTCGAATTCAAAGATGAGGAAGCCACAGGAGAGCGGCAGACGAACAAGTCTAATAAACCCGCAGCTGATAGAGAGCCGAATGAAGTTCGACCATGCTCACGAACTCCCCTCCGAGCGCAAGCGAGCCCGAACTCCTCGAACTCGTCATCAAAGAAGCCCAGACAGAAGGGCGCGAAGTTCTCTCCCCAGAAGAAAAATTACGATCTTCCCCAAACAAATGCAATCGAAGCAAGTACTGTTTGTATCATCATGATCACGGCCACGATACTAAAGAATGCATTCAGCTCCAAGACGAGATCGAGGAGCTCATCAGAAGAGGCCGGCTGGATCGATTCCTCAGACGCCGGTCTGAAGCAAGAGAAGATCGACCGAGAGCACTGTCGCAGCCAGAACTAACCAAGAAGGAACAACAAGGAGATTGGCCGCCTCTCGGCATCATCAATACTATCTCTGGGGGACTTAGTGCTTCGGCGAGCCGCCATCTCTCAGCCTCAGAGCCAGAAAAAGCTTGCTTCAAATTAGGAAGACCCATATGAAATAGAGAAGGTCGTCCGACCCAGAGTTTATCGCCTGAAGGAGCTCGGAGGAACAATGCTCCCACGACCTTGAAATTTAGAAAATCTGAGAACGAAAGAAGCAATCAAAAGTGGCCATATTAGAAACAGAAGAAGAACCTCGTCCTAACATGAGCAAGTCGAAAACCTCGTCGATATAAGACAAAATGAAGGGAGAGGCCATACCGATGACCCCAATACTTCAACAGAAGATAAGATCTCTTACAACCTCTGCTGGAGATAAGATCTCTCCCGAGCTTCAACTTCAACAGGAGATAAGATCTACAACCTCGGCTGGAGATAAGATCTCCCCCGAGCTTCAACTTCAACCTCAATAGGAGATAAAATTTCCTACAACCTCAGCTGGAGATAAGATCTCTCCCGAGCTTCAACTTCAATAGAAGATAACATCTCCTACAACCTCGACTGGAGATAAGATCTCTCCCGAGCTTCAACAGAAAATACAAACTCCTTCAACCTCAACAGGAGATAAAATCTCCTACAACCTCAGCTGGAGATAAGATCTTCCTCGAAGTTCAATTTCAACAGAAGATAAAATTTACAACCTCGGTTGAAAATAAAAAATCTCCCTCAAGCTTCAACAGAAAATAAAATCTCCTTCAACCTCAACAGGAGATAAGATCTCCTACAACCTCAACTGCTGGAGATAAGATTTCCCTCGAGCTTTAACAAAAGATAGAATCTCCTTCAACCTCAACAAAAGATAAGATCTCCTATAACCTCGGCTGGAGATAAGATCTCCCCCGAGATTCAACTTCAACAGGAGATAAGATCTCCTACAACCTCGACTGGAGGTAAAATCTTCTCCGAGCTTCAACAGAAGATAGAATCTCCTTCAACCTCAATAGGAGATAAGATCTCCTACAACCTCGACTGGAAATAAGATCTTCTCCGAGCTTCAACAGAAGATAGAATCTCCTTCAACCTCAACAGGAGATAAGATCTCCTTACAACCTCGGCTGGAGATAAGATCTCCCCCGAGCTTCAACTTCAATCTCAACAGGAGATAAGATCTACAATCTCGGCTGGAGATAAGATCTCCCCCGAGCTTCAACCTCAACAGCTTCAACAGAAGATAATCTCCTACAACCTCGACTGGAGATAAGATCTCCCGCGAGCTTCAACCTCAACAGCTTCAACAGAAGATAATATCTCCTACAACCTCGACTGGAGATAAGATCTCCCGCGAGCTTCAACCTCAACAGGAGATAAGATCTCCTACAACCTCGGCTGGAGATAAGATCTCTTCCGAGCTTCAACCTCAATAGGAGATAGAATCACCTACAACCTCGGCTGAAGATAAGATCTCCCCCGAGCTTCAACTTCAAAAGAAGATAAAATCTCTTTCAACCTCAACGGATGCAAAGCCCAGAAAAGAACTTCAGCAGTCGTCTTTTTTGTACTCCCTTCGAATTTCGAACTCGAAAGTGGGGGGACTATTGTTAGGGATAAACCCCGCTCCCGCCGAAGTCCAGTCTGATGCTTAGTCTTTTATAACTAGTAACATAGAAGAGCTTCGATCGAAAATTCTTCAGAAGCCAAACTCCTTCCAAACTTCTCCTTCAGCGGGATTCCTCCAGGAGCCAAACTCTTTTCGGACTTCTCCTTCAGCCGAACTTATCCACTAGTCGGACTCCTAGACTTCTCCATCAATCGAACTCCATTCGGATTCCTCCAGTGGATTACTTTCAGATTTCTAGTATTCCTCCCGGATGATCTCCTCTAGCTGTATTTTCTTTAGGAGTCCAAATTCCTCTGGAATTGACATATGTCAAAGCTTTTCACCAACCAATGCCTGCTTCCTCCGAACTTCGACTATTAAATCTAAACGAACGAGCGACACCTCTCCGTAATAAATTTCACATGGCCCCGAGTGGCCCACTACCGGACAGTTATGACTATATAGGCTCCATCTATAAAAAGAAATCCTTCAGATACGTTTTTTCTGAGCTTTCTCCTTCCCAAAACTCTACTGAATTCTTTCTTGAGCACTCCATTTCTATTGGCCAGAAGAGCTGACTTGATCGTTGGAGGATCCTGCCAGAGCCACCACCACCGACTCCAGACGGACTTTGTTTTGCAGGTCACCGACGGTGACCTCTTCTTCCTCAACTCTAGCTCGATCCGACATCAACCAGATTCTGCACCAATAGCTATGATACCATATTCAGAACAAAGTAGAGAGAAATCAAAATTGTGTATTTTATCTAACCTCTAAAGAGCTTTTATAAGCACTTAGATACAATGTATTTGGACATCTATTAAACATGGTAAGATCCTCGTACATATGGTTATAACCATATTACATACTAAATTTTCCCTAACAATATATGGTTATAACCATATTACATACTATATTTTCTAATAAACACATCCACCTTTAGTTTTATTTTGAAAAAATAAAAATCCCACACTCTTAAGTATACCAAAGCAAATTTATACACATCAAATGATGATAGTCAACCAAACCAGCCATCATTCGTGCAATATGCCCAATTCCTAAGACGATGAATTAACTGGATAGTCAATTTTACTGCTTGCATTAATCAAAAGGGACTTGAACAACAAAATGTCCACATCCATATATATCCACCTATACTCAAGTGATACAAGTATGGATACAGATACAATCAGATACCAAAATATATTTGCGTTTGCACTGAAAAAGAAAGATGCAGATCAGATAATAGTCAATCCCTTACTAATCTAAATATTCATGAATATGAATTGCATATTAGTAAATATGTTTCATACATCTGCAACATTCATCACTTCTTATGCAAGATCAGACATTAATTGCATTTTTAACGGTCTATACCAATTTCATGCATACGTAAACAAGCCTTATGTTATGAATATGATAGCATGAATTGATAAATTCAAACTCAAGGGCAGAGCTGTGTCTCAATATCCATATCCATACCAGAGTCTAGGGTTAACTATTCAAGATCTATCCAAATTCAAACCATATAGTGGAAGGATATACATGAACATCTTCATTTTGGATATCAAATGTGACACTGATATCAAATCCGATATGGTTGCAGCCCTAAGTTTAATCCTAGTAAGATATATGCATGTCTACATCATAGATGAAAATATGGATACTTGTCACAATATAAGTCTAACAGAATAAAGAATGAATCAGTAAGAATGGAATGACCCTAAGAATACTCAAAAATAATAACGCCACATACAGAGAAAACATACCCAAATCGTTTAATAAAAGACCTATATGCAGGTAGTAGAACTTCAGCAACCGCAAGTCTCAAAGACTCACGTAACTCTTGATCTGGGACTGTCCATTGACACTGTCGTTGATGGAGCTCCTCAAATTGGATGTTGAAAGATTTAAACCTGATGATAGCAAAGGGTGGTCAGCTTTGTGATACATTATATGTTGCCTAGAGGTAGCAATCCAAGAGGGGGGAGGTGAATTGGATTCTTATAAAAATTTTATCCAACTTTACTTTCTAAATAAATATGTGCACTTAATTAGGCTAACTCAAGTGTTCATAAAACACATGCAATAGAGCAGCGGAAATAGGATATAAAGATTGCAATTCAAGAATTAAAACTAAGCAAACAAAAATTAAATGTAAGAAAGATAAGCTAGACAAAGCACAACACAAACACACAAGAACTTTATAGTGGTTCGGTGCAATCCGAACCTACGTCCACTCTCCAAGTTTTTCTTGGGATTTTCACTATAATCCATCCTTGATTAGAGTGTGTTTATTTTCCCGGGCTCACAAACAAACCTAGTTGGTTTTTCGAGGAGCACCAACCAAAACCTTACACCAATAGTTTTCCAGAATCATTATTAACCCAGTTGATTTTTCGGGCTCACCAACCAGAATCTACAATGTCCAGTTCCCGGCTTGGATGGGCCTTAACCCCAAGTTTCTTTCCTCCAAAGAAACTTGTAAAGAAATTAAAATTACAAATAAAAATTTCAGCACAAAATAAAAAACAGAATTTAAGCTCTTTGATCCCGAAGAAAAGGTTGAATATTTGGCTCTTTTGAAGCTTGCGCACTCTTCTTTGAGAATTGAAAGGATGCTTAAGAAGTTGTAGAAGATAGCTCTTGCAATGCCCTACAAAATCACTGTAATATCCCTCTATTTTTCTCTCTTTTTGATGATCAAAGGAATCCCTCTTATTTGAAAATGATTTCTCTTTTAATCCCACTCCATCTACCTTTTTAATTGATTCTCCACCTTTTAAATACTCTTGGAGATGATTGGAGAGTGAGTTCTAGCCGTTAGAGACAAGAACTAGCCATTAGGGCCGAAAAAAGATCTAAAACTATCCGTTGAAGTGCTGTCGCCGTGTCTCGAGACCTCTCAGATTGTCTTGAGACGTCTCACCCGATTTTGAGACCTCTCAGTTTTGACCAGGAGACGTCTCGTTCTTAGTCGCTCGAAAATCTGCTTTCTGAAAAAAATCTATCGTCAGAGATCGAGAGCTCTTGATTTTGAAGGAGACGTCTCCCCGCAACCGCAAGACCTCTCGAGAATTCTATGAGACGTCTCGCTCTCAGAGTGCAGAAACTATATTTCTATCTCCTGAGACGAAGACATCTCGAGTTCAACTCGAGACCTCTCGAAACAATGCCAGAACCTTGCTTGAGCATGCCAAACTCCACGAGACATCTCAAAAATTTCAGGAAACGTCTCGAAAATGCTCCAAGGCTATTTTCGAGAGAATTCTTGCTATCAAACGAGGATTTGATTTTGATTTGAATTGCACTTTGTGTCATCCTTGTTTTGGTCAAAGAGCTCTCTTTCTTCTAATCTTTGAAAGCTTCAGAAAAATATCTTCTTAAAAGACCTTGACTTGATGAATTTGTGTAGATCTTTTCTTGAAATGATTCTTCAATTTAAATACCTGGAAAGACCTACATCCACTCAGAAAATACAGTTAAATACTCAAACACTCAAAAGTTTAGTAATCATCAAAATCAATCATGGGGTCAACAATCTCTCCCTTTTTGATGATGGCAAAACTTTGAGTATATGCATAAAAATAAAATTTAATGTGTTTCAATAATTGACTAGTATAAATCATGAAGTGATAATGTACACAAATATAAATGCACATTTCATGAAAGGCTTCCACAAACATTATATACTTAAATTATATACTCATTGTGATCATTTTTCAATTCAACTTAAATGAGTATCAAGGTACAAACATCAAAAACCGAGTTTCTTAAGCATCAATTCTTCGAGCATATCCTCAACATACTTCTCTCATTTTTTTACAACAAAAAAACTCATGCAAAGAAACAAGAAACAATCAAAATCAACATCAAAGCGTTAAATTAAGAGATGTATTAAATTTATAAAATCAATGAATCATCTCTCTTTTGAAAATTTATCCTTTGACTTAAAATAAGTTTGAAATATTCATTTTAATTTCGAAAGACTCTCCCCCTTTTTGAAAGAATGACCTTTAATCAGATTTTCAAATATGCACTTTTAAGCTTTAAGTGGAATAAAACTTTTCAAAATATTTGAATATAAAATTAAGCATAATATGTAATTTAATATTCAATCCTTTTTTTCTAAAAAAAATTCAGTCAATTGAATTTGAAAAAGATATGTATCGAGTATATATCGAGCAAAGTAAAATAAATAATATCAAAGCAAAAGATAGTCACATTTTCAAATTCATTGCTTTGAGTAAAAATTGCTTTAATATAAATAATTCGTAAAAATTTTGTAATGCACATCAAAAATTTAGTATCAAATTCAAATTTTCAAATAAGTTTCAAATTTGAGTTTAAAAATTCATTTCTTAGAGAAAAAATGTTTCAAATTCAATTTCACTCCGAATAGTTATCAAAAATGATATGGCAATCAAAGTATGCATATTAAATTGAATAAATACCTGAAAGCTCAATTTAGGAAGATCATAAAGAAATTTATTGAGAATTTAAGATCAAAATTTATTTGCCTCGAAATAAATTAAACAAATCAAGATAAAAGGCATTTCACTTCTTATTTTGGAGATACTAAGAAATCATTTTTCTTTAATATTTCAATAATATTATCTCTCCCTATTTTTCATAATTATAGCTAGATTATTTTATCTTTCAACTTTTCTCTCCCTTTTTCTTTTAAATCAAGCACATTTAACATGAATTTAACCACTAAATTCAAATTTTCTAAATTTGAAATACATTTTCAATTTTAAAGGCCTCTTCAATTACATGATCATTTCTTCATTAATATTTTCTCCCCCATACTTTAGCAAATAAGGCAATTTCTTTGAAAGATTTTCTTGATACCAATTAAACTGAAATTTAGACAAAATCATGATTTTCTTGATAGTTCAATATCACTTAAAGATTAATTTGAAAATTCAACCTAATATCAATGATTTTAGTTTTGAATTGATAAAGATGAATTGATTCAAATCAAATAATTTTAAAGATTTGGAATGATAAATCAATTTGAATTGATATTAGCAAACCAGTTAAGACAAATCATAAAGAAATTTTTAGTTATTCTTTAAAAAGATCATTTCTTTTTCTTAAGAAATATCAAGCAATAAGGTTCAGAAAATGTATGTATTTTTGAATGTCTCAAAAGATATCATATCAAATATATAGCTGTGCAAAATCAGATTTAAAACAAAAACATTCTTCTCTTTTTGCCAAAAGATAAATCAATCAAATATATGGCAAATAGTAAGATATTTGATACTAATTAATTAAAATTGAAGTCATCTTAAAATGTTTAGCTTGAAAGATAAATGACAGCTTTCTTGAAACATCTTGCTTAATATCAACTACAAAAGATTCAAGAAGAGCATTTTTCAAATTCAATTTTCAAAATTAATTTTCAAAATCAGTCAATTGGAACAAAATAAGAATGTTCATCAATAAATTCTCTTTTAAGATCAAAGAGAATCAAATCAATGATCAAGAAAGATATTCAAATCAATTTAGTGGATGAAAAAAATTAACCAATTGGGGGGTTCCAATAATCAAATAAAATAAGATCAAATCAAAGGAAAAATAGATGAAGGCTCTATAAGTTCCATTCAACTAGGAAGTTTCAAATATTTAGGGGTTCAACCTATGATGCAATGTAAATCAATACTTCAAGCACTTGATCTTATATTAATTGAATGTCTTATTTTCAAGTACTTAGGTCATACAATTTTTTAAAAGAATTTTGATAGTTAAGTATCTTATGGGAAATGCCAAAAATTAGTTTCTCTTGTAGATTTAGCAATTAAAACATTCAAACCCAATTAAGCATCTTTTAATTTAAATTCATCAATTATAAAATTAATATGGAAAGGCTTAAAATATCATGCTGAATTTCAAGATAAAATCATTTCATCCAAAGCATAATATATAAAGGAGAGCATATTGGTCTTTAAAATCAAAACATTCAAATCATGGTTTAAATTCATTGCAAGCATAAAAATCAATCAATTATACGTAAGAAATATTTCAAGCAAGGAATTACCATGTGCATGCATATTAATCAATGGATTTAATCAATCAAAAAGATTTTAACAATCATTGATGGTACGATGAGAGAAAATTTTAGATTTTACCAACATCATCACCCATCAAATTTTGTTCCAAAGGCATCCATCCACTAGAATTTTCTCATTTCATTCCATTGGATCCTTGGTGTACCTGCAAAATCATTTGTTGATCTTCGGTACCCAAGCTATCTTGGGTCCATGAATGTTAGAGCACATGGTTCCTTTTGGAACCCAAATTTATTTGATTAAAGTTAGGCTGATTCTTTTGGTATTACATTCTGAAATTTTGTGGCCAATTTGATTACATTTAAAGCACCTAATAGTATGAACTTTAGTTGAAGCTCTTGTGATAGTAATTTTTGCATTTTGCTGTTTTCTTGAAATATTAAAACCAATTTCTATTTTATTGAAAACAGTCCCATTAGTTCTTGCCATAGATTGGAGATTTTGAAAGCTGATGGTAAACTTTTCAACAATAGGTTCCAAATTTTCAATCTCTTCTTAATTTTTCATTCTCCCAAGAGCTCTTTCTTTTCATTTAAAAGATTTTCATTTTCTTTTAAGGAAGATCTTAAAATATCATTTTTCTTTTTAAGCTCAACATTCTCTTCAACTAAAGAATTTTCAGATTTAATCCATTCTTTTTTTCTTTAGCCAAAGTATTCTTTTCTTTCAAGACATTTTTTTCATTCAATAATTTATCCTTTTCATCAGCTAATAAAAGATTAGATTTTTTGAGCTCTTTATTTTTCATCCTTAATTTTTTGAATTCATTCATTAAGTCATTAAAGGCTTCAAACAATTCATCAAATGTAAACTCAGAGGAGTTTACAGATTTTACCTTATCCTCAATGGCCATGAGGCAAAGATTTTCCACTTCCTTTTCCTCATCCAAGCTTGAAGTGTCACTATCTCCCTAAATTCCTAGCATAGCTCTTTTCTTGGTCCTTTTGGAGTGCTTTTTAAGTAGTGGGCAATCCGGCTTGTAGTGACCCCTTTTGTTACAATTGTAGCAAGTGATGTTTTTCTTTCTTTTTCTTCTTCCTTTTCTTTCTTCTTCATACTTCTCTCTATGAGAAACTTCTTGAATTTTTTTAAGAGAAATGCCATGTCCTCATCATCATCTTCACTCTCTTCTTCTTCTTCCGACTCATCGCTTTCTTTGAATTTGACCATGGAATTGAAAGCAATAGTCTTCATCTTAGGCTCTTCTTCCTCCTTTTGAGCCATGTTTCAACTCATGAGTCATGAGTGAACCTATCAATTCTTCTAGGGACATCTTGATAAGGTCTTTCATTTCTTGTATAGCTATCACCTTTGCTTCCCATTCCTTTGGCAAGGATCTTAAAATCTTGCAAACAAGTTCATAGTTAGCATAGGTCTTACCAAGACTATTTAGAGCATTGATAATATCAGTAAATTTGGAAAACATTTCAGAAATAGACTCATATTTATCAATTTTAAATATTTCATAATTATGAACAAGCAAATTAATTTTGGACTCCTTAACTTGGCTTGTTTCTTCACGAGTTACTTCTATTTTTTCTTAAATTTTTTTAACTGATGTACATGTAGATATTCTATTAAATTCATGTACATCAAGAGAGCAATAAAGAACATTGATGACTTTAGCATTTAATTGAGCCACCTTATTATCAAATTCATCCCAATCCACTTCTGGTTTGGGAATAGTCATACCATTAATTTCAATTGTGAGTGTGTGGTCCTCTAGTTATGACTCCCCACAAGTCATAGTCTAAAGCTTGTATGAAAATTTTCATTTTAGCTTTTCAAAAGATATAATTTGTGCCATTAAATAGTGGTGGTCTCGATGTGGATTGGCCTTCAGCAAATAATGAACTAAATGGGGTTGTCATGATCTTTTACTTTAAAACCGCTAGGTTAACAATCAAATATTAGAGTACCGATTCTGATACCAATTGTTGCCCAGAGGTAGCAACCCAAGAGGGGAGGATGAATTGGATTCTTATAAAAATTTTATCCAACTTTACTTTCTAAACAAATATGTGCACTTAATTAGGCTAACTCAAGTGTTGGTAAAGCACATGCAATAAAGCAACGAAAATAGGATATAAAGATTGCAATTCAAGAATTAAAACTAAGCAAGAATTAAACGTAAGAAAGATAAGCTAGACAAAACACAATACAAACACACAAGAACTTTATAGTGGTTTGGTGCAACCCGCACTTACGTCCACTCTCCAAGCTTTTCTTGAGATTTTCACTATAATCCACCTTTGATTACAGTGTGTTTGTTTTTTCAGGCTCACAAACAAAGCTGGTTGATTTTCATAGGAGCACCAACCAAAACGTTACACCAATAGTTTTTCGGGATCACTATTAACCCAGTTGGTTTTTCGTGCTCACCAACCAAAACCTACAATGTCCTATTCCTGGCTTGGATGGCCCTTAACCCCAAGTTTCTTTCCTCTAAGAAACTTGTAAAGAAATTGAAATTACAAATGAAAATTTCAGCACAAAATGAAAAACAGAATTTAAGCTCTTTGATCCTGAAGAAGAGGTTGAATGTTTGGCTCTTTTGAAGCTTAAGCACTCTTCTTTGAGACTTAAGAGGACGTTTAAGAAGTTGTAGAAGATAGCTCTTGAATGCCCTCTGAAATCACTACAAAATCTCTCTTTTTAATGTTCAAAGGAATCCCTCTTATTTGAAAATGATCTCTTTTAATCCCATTTCATCTACCTTTTTAATTGATTCTCTACTTTTTAAATACTCTTGGAGATGATTGGAGAATGAGTTCTAGCCGTTGGAAGCTCTGAAATAGCCATTGAAGACGAGAACTAGCCGTTGGGGCCGAAAAAAGATCTAGAACAATCCGTTGAAGTGTCATCGGCACGTCTCGAGATCTTTGGGTTTGTCTCGAGATGTCTCACCTGATTTCGAGACCTCTCGATTTGACCAGAAGACATCTCATTCTCAATTACTCGAAAATCTACTTTCTGGAAAAAATCTCACCTGAGATTGAGAACTCTCAATTTTGAAGATGTCTCATCGCGATTGCAAGACCTCTCAAGAATTCTATGAGACGTCTCGCTCTCAGAGCACAGAAACTATATTTCTATCTCCTAAGATGGAGACGTCTCGAGTTCGACTTGAGACCTCTCGAAACAGTGCCAGAACCTTGCTTGAGCGTACCAGACTCCACGAGACGTCTCGAAAAAGCTCTAAGGCTATTTTCAAGAGAATTCTTGCTACCAAACAAGGAGATTTTATCTTGATTTGAATTGCACTATGTCATCCTTGTTTTGGTCCAAAGAGCTCTCTTTCTTTTGATCTTTGAAAGCTTAAGAAAAATTTCTTCTTTAAAGACCTTGACTTGGTAAATTTGTGTAGATCTTTTCTTGAAATGATTCTTTAATTTAAATACCTAGAAAGACCTACATCCACTCATAAAACACATGGTTAAATACTCAAATAATAAAAGTTTGGCATCATCAAAATCAATCATGGAGTCAACATTATAGCAATATTAACAAGCTGGAAAGCTTAATCTAATTCCTGACCTCTCTTTCACAACTGCTCTTGAGACTCCACTGCTGCTACCTCCATCACTTCCAACCACACTACTACCTCCTGATGAAGTCAAACCTTGACCAGAGAGGCTCTGCAATACCTGGAGTTGATGAAAAAAGTACAGTTATACAATTTGTTCCATGCATGAAGATATTTTGCTTGACCATGGTGACCAATACTTATGTCTCGTGGAAGATCCTTAGACAAAAGCATTGATATTTTGTAACTTGAGAAACCCCACATTAAATTAACACAGACATAAATCAATCAATAATTTAAGTTTGAGAAGAATCAAATGAGACTTAAGAATGTGCAAGAGTAGGCCATCAGTTGGAAGACGAGATAAACGATCACAGCCTCAGAACAACCATCTCTATAGCATATGTTCATTGTAGTCGCATCTTCAACCCACATAATCTTTATGCAGTTTGATATACAATAAATTTCTTTTCAGCACCTAGATATATTAATATTAAATTATTTGGTTAGGATTATGGGTTTGTAGAAAAATAAGCACATATTTATTCCATTATTTCTATTTAAAATGTTAATTAGATAGATAATAAATAGATATATTAAGTATGATAAAAATAATACGCAATCAATACAAGATTGTACACAACTAAGCCAAGCCAGTAGCCTATTGCATCAGAGAATATTTAGTGCTTAACGATTTCCATATCCACTTTTTTGCACATGCAAGGACCAAAGTACGTGCACTCTCCATTCCAGCATCATGTGGATCAATTTGTAGGTCAAACATACACATCAGGTTTGTTAGGCTGTACAATTCTGCTCTCCAGAAACAGTGGATGATTAAAGGATTTGGAAAATGATAAAGGAAACACATCCGCCACACTCTAATGAGATGCATCACTAAACTATCTGACTTATTTAGAATTCTAAAATTCTGCAGTATTGTTCCTTTAGCAGATTATCACAAATTACTAGAAATTTGCTAAATAAATCATGCAAAATTCAAAATTTACTCTATATGCTTAAAGAAATGGTTGCATTTTTTAGAACTATTATATCTCAACATATACAAGAGCATAGTGATTTCGTATAAGTATATCATAACATACAGTAATAGCATCATACATATAATGTTGCCAAGTCGGGCTAATAATTCAACATCTAGCATGTTCCTCCATTAAAATCTACTGTGACTTAAAACTCACTATGGCTCAAAAACATGAATAGATCACTAGCTAATATTTATTTTTTTCAAAAAAAATATTATCCAGGTCAACAATTAGGGTTGCAAGCAGGTCAATTTTAATAGGGATTGGCAGACCCCAAATCTAATCCATATTTGAATCAAGTCAAAAAATTGAATCCAAGCCTAATTCATATCCATTTAGGATGGATTTAAGATTCATATTATTGATCCATCACCTTTTTCTTCTTCTTTTTTTCAGTCAAATTGATTGAGGAAAATCCAAACACAACTATAAAAGACATGCATGAATTTGTTAATTATACCAAAGTATTATGCAAGAAAGTGACAATTAAACAGCATTTAAACATTACCAACAACTCATTCCAATAAGATTTGATTGATAACCACAGTTATTATGATCAACAACAAAAATTAATGATTAACAAAATTGAAGATGCTATTAAAAGTAAATTATTTTTCTCAAATTCAAAGAGGGTTGTAAAACATGTAGGGTATTAGTTTCAGGCCTGTTGGGTTTGGTTCTAATTTAATAGTGGTTCCTAATGATTGAAATCCAGTTCATTTTCAAAATGGGTCATGTTTAGCATAGGCCAAATGACAGAGATTCAGATTAGACCAGTTTATTTTGGGATTGGTTCCTCTCACTGGCAGTTGGTCAATCCAATCCACCTCAGGCTTGCTTACAACCCATTACATTTGCTTCCAATAGCATTAATGTCACCGTACCATATCAAGGCTCTAAACTGCATTTAGAAACAAAAACCAATGTTTAACTGGTTGCTATTCAAGTGGCACAGCACCATTGTATCTGAGATGATAATATTTAGAAAATATTTAGAACTGCAGACATCTCTAAGTCAACAAAAATCAACATCACTGATTTGCATGATAAATTTTAAGCAGCCAAAGCACCAAAATAGAAAATACAAATCACCATTTAAGAAAATGAAACTAAATAAAAAAATCAGCAATTGACAAAGCACCAGGATGTAGGACAGTGCTACCATAAAATCAACATTGAACACAAAGTAGGATATTTTGAATGCCAAGGACATTAAAAGAGCATCAACCTCAAGTGTTTGAACAAAAATCCATAACATTTTCAAAGAGACTGAATTGTATGTTGAGTTGGGTTTATGAAACTAAACCTTCGCCCAGGCAACCCTTCTATACTGATTTGCATTTTGCTGCACAATCCTTCGGTGCCTTTGAATCCAATCATCGCCCAATAAGTCCTTTGCTTCCGACCTGAAAAATAATAAAAAGGCATTGTTTTTATCTTACATTAAATTCTCCAGTCATCTAACTGTATAACATACCTGCGCACAGATCTGACCATATAATGGATGTTATTCATCAGAAATAGGTACAGCAAAGCAGGATCCTTGTACTGCTTGGATTTTCCATCCAAATTAGTCTGAAGAGCTTGCATAATACGCATTGTTACAGATGCCAGTTGGGAGTTTGAATCATCCCCAGGTTCAAACTCCTGGAAAAGCTGCTTCAGTGTTGTTTGATAGCTGTAAATGTTTAGTTAGTAGCTTTCCCAATTAGTTACATCATGCATTTTATGTTGCTGAAGATGAAAGGTCATGAAATAATCAAAGCAACATGATAATTTCACAATCCACAGATGAAACCTAAAAATGAGTATCTACAGAGCACAAGTAAAGCATAAGATATTTGTTAGGTAACATGCATTCATATGAATAATTTGAAATACATTTAAAGCAGGTCAAAGAGATTTTTCCAGGAGAAAAGAAAAGATCAAGAAACAAATATAAAATAGAAACATTTTCTTCCAAAATGAGCATCCCAAGAAGTCAATAATTTCATTAGCACTAAGTTTTACATTAATAAACATCATATCATCAGCCTGTTGGTCGTATTAGCTATAACCCAATTAATCATGATCTTAGATCACCATATAAGACTAATTTCTGCTTAAGAAATTTAATTGCTGCATGAACATTGGATTCATTCTTCTTTAGAGCTCCAAAAAGGGCAAGAAGAGTGAATCCAGAAGTCTCTAATGCCAATTAGAATACAGCTAAAGACACCCCCTCCAGAAGCAACATCCAAATCAGTTAAAATATAGTTTCTGAAAGGAAAAAATGGCAACACATCTCCAATGATTTCATAGTCCATATTCAGGTACTTGGCCTCATAAAAGTGCAATTGTGAAAAAGAGTTGGATGGAATTTATGTTACATCACGAACTCCCAATTACAAGTCCCAACTCAAATATCAAATTGTTGCCGCTAAGGGTAGTTCAGTCAATGATTTAAAAGTCAGGACATGATGTCTGACATGTTAACCTGTGGCCAGCACAGCACATGATTGTGTGAAATATCTCATGATGTGTCAAGCCGAGACACATGCCTTGCTGTGCTGGAACACTCATTTGCACACTAGATCACCATCGACTGAAGACAACCCAATGTTGCACACCGGTGTTGGATCCAAAAGTTAAGAACTAGCCAGCATAAATAGGCAAGACAGCACTTGAAGCCCTGTCTAGTAACAGTCATTTGCTTCAAATTAAAAGATATTGCAATAATAGCATTATTCATGAGCATAAACCACATCCTAATCACCTGAAAAGAACGTGGGAGTGAATACATCAGTCCTTTTCATGTTTAGTAATAGCTCCCAACATCATTGAATAGTTGCATGAGAATGTTTCGACCTAACTCTACGAATACAACCTCTTCTGTAATAAATGCATCTTTGTGCACTCTCTCCAGATATCATTTAAACCAGGAGAGTGAGAGAAACAAGATCAATCAAAAATGAGCAGAAGTCATGAATTCATATACAATGTATGTGTAAGGCCAAAAAAAAAAAAAACTAAATTTATATATTTCAATAATTGATGAGGTCACAAACATCCATTACATAGCTGCAAAGTCGTGTCTAATTCACATGAGTGGTTGTCAAGGATAATTCTTAATTTAAAAACAGCATGTTCCAAAAGAAGGCAATGGTTCTCAGGATTCCCAACAATGGGCCTTCACAACAGTGTCAATTGTACCATCCCGAATCACCCATTTCGGGGCATACCGAACTGAGGGGGAACCTAAATGATCCCCTCCACAGCTCGGAAATTAGCCCAAACCACACTGAATAGGGCAGTTTGGTTGTAGATGTAGAAAAGATCCATACAATAACATCGAGATCTCAAATTTTTATTCAATCTATAACTTTTCAAATTTAAAATTATATTTTTGAATATAAAATTAATAAAAATAAAATTGAATAAAATTGAAAAAATCAAAGTAAAATCAAAAGTATGTTTAGGGATATGAATGCTAATCTCCATGAAAATTTCATTCTATTTTATCCAACTTTAGGCATGAACACGTCAATAGTGATATAGGCCCAAATTTGAACAAAATTGAAAAATAAATGGCTTTCTATGCATGCCCACGGGCTAAGAGAACTATAAGAATTTAGTATCATACATAGTTAACCATCTAAATATCAACCAACGTAAAAATGTTTGATATGAGTTATTTTCTTACAAAAATAGATCCATCCAGGAGGAAGGAGCCGGAGCATAACATCAACTAGGATCATAATATCAAACTCTTGAGTCGACACCACCAAATGTGCAAGTTGCATGACAAAAAAGTTCAAAGAGTGCAAGTAACTTACCTGACTAAAGCAGCATCTTACTAATGGTAAACCTGATGAGTCATGCCAAAAATATCCCTAGAAGGTCCAACAGCTGATAAAGAAGTACTTCGCTGATTTCCAAATAGCGAAGGAGAGGTAGCCTAGAAAAAAGGTAGAGATGGATCATTGAGCAGCAAAGCCACATGCCTACTACTCCAAGGTCTCAAAGGGATCCATCCAGATGACGAAGCACAGATCAAGATTGCCATCCAAACATGCCTGGATGACTAGTGGCAGCACGCAGTGGCCAAGCATAAGACTCCATGTGGGCCCTTAGTATGAACCGCGCTCTAGTTTTGTAGCTGGTAGAGCAAAGCTAGATTTTAGGAGGGCCTCCCTGATCAGGGAGGCAATCAGTCGAGGTGGGAGAGGTATAGCATTTATCTAAGAGCATTCGGCAGCAAAGACCATGAGTCCTCCAAAGAGATACCACCAAGGGCCACCATCTATGATCTTGATCTACATGCCTTCCCCAGTAGAGATGCGAAACAACAAAGGATTGACACCACACTGGTGAAGGATAGGAAGAAAGATATGTGGAGAGCTATCACTACAGGCAACATACACTACCGGTCTTCATCGCCTTGATATAGCGAGCAAGACAGGATTTGGATCCCCAAAACCGAAAGATATCTTTGATAAGCTCCTTGACAAGAACAAGGAGGAGCTTGAGAACTAGATAGCTTCATATCAAAGCAAGCGAGGCACCCATGGGCTAACAGTGATGTGTGATGGATGGATAGGTCCTAGCAAACAAAGCATCATCAACTTCCGAACTTATTGTGAATATAAATAACTTCCACAAGTCAATTGATGCTTCAAACAAGGTGCAAGATGCATGGTCCATTCTAAAACTAATGGAGGTGATAGATCACATGAGAGGGTAGAACGTCGTGCAGATAGTCACCAATAATGGGCGACAATGTAAGACTGCCTAGTGAGTTGTTGATGGAAAGATGGCCCCACACTTTCTGAACACCGTATGCTACACATTGCATGCCTCATGATAATGAACATTGGGAAGATTCGCATGATTAGGCAAGTCATCAAGATAGCCCGGTCCATCACCTGGCTTATCTATAATTACAAATGGATTTTAACTCCAATGAGGAAGTTCATTGCAAGAGAAATATGTTCATTACAAGAGAAATATTGAGACCAAGTGTTGCACGGTTTGCCACTAATTATTGCACTTGATAGGCTTCTTGAGAGGGAGGCAAGCCTGTGCCAAATGTTTGTCTGTCACATGGCAAGAGAGTAGATATATAAGGGCAGGTACTGCAGGGATCCATGTGGAGGGTTTGGTGACAAGCCGGTAGTTCTGGACATGAGCCGAGAGTGCTGTGAAGGCTATCAAGCCTTTACACATCATGCTACAAGCTATGGACTGTGAGACATATCTACAAATGGGCTTCCTTGATCACATGATGATGGTTGCCAAGGAACAGATCAGGCAGGCAAATCCAACAAATACCTAAGAGTACATAGACATTATTAAGCAGAGAGATGAAACTACCAAATGGATAAGGAGCTACATCTAGCAAGTAAGAATATACACTAAAATAGTTGTTTATTGTCAAGTCTTCTAGTTGGTCATGTCATACTAAAACAATTGTAAATTGCATTAGCAACTTATTGCTTTAACCCAAAGTTCTATTATAGTGTCCCTGGTATTATAAGGGACGATGAACTCCTGTCCATCCTATGCGGTGTGGTATACAAGATGGAGCCTAATCCAAATGTCCTCGCATAGTGTCTTGAGGAGATTAGTAAATTTAAGTGGGGTATGCCTTCAATCATTAATAATTTATTCAACATATTATAATATAGTGTGCCATGTCTCTTTTGCACAAAGAAAACTAAGTAGGGAGGGCTTCCACAGCTTCCATGACCGAGAAGCTATGCTTAACAAGAGTAGCATCATGATGAATCCAGATATATTACATATAAACAATAGCTATTACTTGACCGGTTGACATTTTATAATTATCACCCTTATGTAATTTTGTTCAATGCTTTGCATCTAAGTGGTGGTTTCATTTCAAGGGGTCAACCCAAAACCTTCAATGGCATGCTATCCGCATCCTCTCACAAATGGTGTCCTTCTATACCTGTAAGCACAACTAGTCCACATTCATCTTAATCCACAGCAAATAAAGGAACTGTCTCATACAAAAATGCCTCAACAATCTCACCTATGTGCACTACAATCTTAGATTAAGGCTTAAGTGCATCGAGAAGAAAGTGAAGATGAAGCATAATATGATATGCTTCCCAATGATTTTGTCCAAGATGATAAGGATATGATGATTAGTTGGCTTGGGAGGCAGCAGTGAGTTCGACGAGCTAGAATTGCCTCCATGATCAGCTAGCATTATCACCAACAAGGCTAGGATTAATGCAGAGCAATGAGCAAAACATCAAATCCCACGCTCATATCCACTAGATCAGGCAGAGGGGTCAGTAGGGAGCGGACCGTCACTAATTTCATGTCTGAGACACCCTCCCAATGCTTTGATTGAGAGATGTTGAGATGAGGCCGCCCCGCTACTCGGTCCAGTCAATTAGGAGGACAGTTGATCCTCGCAACAAAGCCAGGCAAAGCAGGATAAGAAAGCAGCTAGGAAGAAAGGGAAAGGCAAGGCCTTGTTGGACAAAGTGGAGTCAAATTCAAACACCAAGGAGCCCTCACAGTCACATGAGAGTAGGGGTGATGATGTATCTGGTAGCCAGGGAGGATGTCAGACCACCGCATCAATGCACCAGTGGTCTTCAATTCACCAATGAGCTCCAATTCACCCATACCATGCAATATATGGGCCACGATGCATGACCGAGAGACCACAAGGATATGACTGCATACAGGAGATAGGGTCCTCGAGGTCATGATAGATATGAGGCTGTTGCAGATGACATAGCACTTAGGATGGGATCCATGATGTATTAGATTCCAAATGCAATACGAGATCTCTATGGATATGGTGCTGGCTACTTCCTTTATGGATATGTCATCCTCCAGTAGCTACTATCCTACATAGCCTAAAGCACCTTATATGTCAAAATTTGCTGCTAGCATATCCAAATAGGTCACTCCGAAGTCGCAATATTAGACAAATGCCTCCCTCCAGAATGACACCATCACCCACAACACGTATAGGGACTATCTGGACTACATACCTTATGGCGGCCTAATGAGCTTACAAGACCGAGGGGCCATGTGGATAGAGAATTGGGTTAAGCCCCTTGCATATGAAAACAACCCCGACATCTACAAGAAACATGACCATTCCACAAGATTTTAAATGTCGGTATGTATTTAAATTAACTTTATGTTCTTTATTTTATTGATTTTCTTTACGAGTGTAATGATTTATGTACTTTAATTATATCTATCATTAAAATTATAATCATTTTATAAACAAAAACCATGCAAAAAAAAATAAGCAATGCATTAAAGAACATCAAAACACCTCAAAAAGTATCAAATTAATATTTAAATCACTTAAGATTTTCATAATCATCATCAAATATCAAAAAAGTTCATAAAACTTCATTATATATCAAAAAATTCGAAAAAACAAAAAAATAATTGTGTGGCAGTTTGGAACTGGCATGCCAGGCTGTATGGTACCAAACCGGTGGCTAACCAGTAGGGTCATAGTACCAAGTCAGCCTACCAATCTTCACAATATTTTTTTCCCCAAACATAACTAAATTAGAACACAGTCACTTACCCATCGACCCCCTTACACTGCCTTAAAACCACCCAAACATCCTCAATCATCTCACCAAATAACCCAACCCAAGAGCTAACCCATTTATTAATCGCAACCAATTCTGTAAAACACCTTCAAACCTATTCCTTCTAGGAGCACCAGAAGATAAGATTGGATCTTGAAGAAAGCCAATCGAGGACATCAACACAACAGCAGGATTTCTTGCACATGGCCAGCAGGCCTAACAAAGATTTCATGCTGAAGTTTGTGTCATCTATCAACCTTCACTTAGATAACTTCAACAATGCATCTTGTATAAGAGATCATGTTTCATTGCAAGATGAATTATTGTCAGTAAATTCTTTATGCTATCTGATTCCAGACCAACATTTCATTTGGATGTCTTATACCACCAAATCCTTGGAAACCTATTTGCTTCTTACACCACCATCTTTGTATTGACATTTTTTTGCATGCACTCCAATCAAGTTGCGTTCAAAGACATAACCTGACCCACCACAAATGCACTTTTCAGACCTTACCGCCCTCCTCTCTCTCCTCCCTTGGTTTGTGGTCTGACTTGGATGTGACCGCCACATACCTACCCTCTTCCCCCTTGCCCTTTCAATTCAAGAGGATGCCTCACATTCACTCATTCCTTTTTCCTTGATTTGGGCTGGCATTACCAGGCTTATGGGTGAGAGGAAGAGAACAAGGAAAAAAATAGAAGAGACAATGAGAGAGTGAATCCAAGAGATGAAAGAAGGAAATAAAGAGAGAGCAAGCGAAGAGAAGAGTTGAGTTTGAGAGAACAGAAATCTCCTTTAATTATGAGCTTCTTATCTTTTTTTTTTTCGGTCAACATCTTTCATTATGCCGCCAACCCACCTCTCTTTTAACCTCAAAGTTAGTCTGATATGAAGCTTTAAGTAGCAATTCCACCCATGGTTTACGGAACCCACCCGAATCACTCGGTTCAGGGCGTTCCGAACCGAACCGGCACCCAACCAACCCGATTCGCATGTGAAAATTGGGACCCGGAAAAAAAATTTAAAAAAAAAATAGGAACCACGCGGTTCGGCCCCGAACTGGGCAGTACAGGCCTGAACCGGTCGGTTCGGCCCTCTTTCGGACCGAACCAAACAGTTCGGTGTTTATAAGGGAGAAAGTGGCAGAGCCGAAAGACTTCCTCCGCTTATTTTTTGGTTCTTCGGGAGATTAGATCGCTCTCCCACTTCAGAAATAGCAGGAAAAAGATAAATTAGAGGTATATTTTCCACCCAGGCTCTCTCTTCTCTTCTCCTCTTTTTTAAAAAAAAAATTCATGAAAAATAGAAAAACAAGGAAAAACTATGTTAAATTTTTTTTATGATTTTAATATATGTTATAGGTTTATGGATCATCTACACAATAACACTAAAATCATTAATTTTTATTAAGTATATAATTTTTAAAATTAAAATATATATTTTTAGAATAAAAATTATTTAAAAAATAAATTTTGAAAAAAATTGTAAAATCATATTATTAATGAGGGACTTACAAGCTACTTTCGACATAAATTTAGTGCCGATTTATCAATATTTTAACGCATCTTACGCATAGTATTTTAGTCCTAAATTTTGAAAAAAAAAAGCATTTTATACATTTTCACGGACTAAGAAATTTATATATAGCATCAAATCATAGAATTCTACATAAATGTAAGGTCAAAATTTCTTTTCTAATTTTTTATTTTTTAATATATTTTTTTAAAAAAATATATTAAATAATTAAATAATTTAAAAAATATAAAAAATTAGATAAATGAAATATATCATTTTTACGTAATTAATAAAGTAATATGCTTATCAATTTTCAAGAATGGATCCATCGCGAAAGAAGAAGGATCCGAAGCGTGATATTGGTTGGGAGTATGGAGAAATGCTCTTAAGCCGACATCATTGGAGATGTAAATAGTGTAACATAGAATTCAAAAGAGGGGTTACACGATTGAAGCAACATTTGATTGGCGGCTATCCGAATGTAGCTATGTGCCGTAAGTGTCCACAGGAGATCCGTCAGTTGATGAAGAAGCACTTCGCTGATTTTAAATCAATGAAGGAATTTAAAGAAAAAGACAGCGATGGACCGTCGAGCAGCAAAGTAGCCTTCTTATCACTCTAGGAAGTCGGAGGAAGAATCTGCTCCAGATGATGACCAGGCATAAATCAATGCTGCCATTCGGACGAGTTTGGATGATCAATGGCAGCTAAAGAAGTTGGCCAAGCATAGAGCTTCATTTGGGCTGTCAATTTATGAGGGCGGATCAGGCTCAGGAAGCATTGCAGCAGAGTCTGAGTCACGATTTAGGAGGACACCCTTAGATAGAGAGCCCACCAGTAGAAGCAGCAGTCGTCTTACATCCATGTTAAGAGCATTTGGTAGTAGAAAGAAATCCTCTAGGAAGATTCCAACAAGAGCCACTATTCATGATTTGGATCCACGTGCCTTTTCTAGTAGAGATTCCAAGCAACAAAGGATTGACACTGTTGAGGATAAACCCCGCTCCCGCCGAAGTTCAGCCTGATGCTTAGCCCAATGCAACTGGTAATCATGGAAGAGCTTCGATCGGAAATTCTCCTCCAGCGGCCAGACCCCAGCCGAACTCCTCCAGCGGCCGAACCTTAACCGAACCCCTTCAGCTGGCCGAACTCTTCAGCGACCGAACCCCAGCCGGATTCCTCCAGAAGCTAAACTCCTTCCGGATCTCTGCTTCAGACGGATGCCTACAGGAGCCAAACTCCTCCCTCAGTCGGACTCCTCGGAAGCCAAACTCCTTCCAAATCTCTCCTTCAGACGGATGCCTCCAGGAGCCGAACTCCGACTCCGAATCCTCGGGTCTCTCCTTCAGACGAATGCCTACAAGAGCCGAACTCCTTCCGGACTTCTCCCTCAGTCGGACTCTTCCAGGAGCCGAACTCCTTCGGGATCTCTCCTTAAGACGGATGCCTACAGGAGCCGAACTCCTTCCGGATCTCTCCTTCAGACGGATGCTCCTTCGACGGATGCCTACAGGAGCCGAACCCTTCTGGACTTCTCCTCAGTCGGACTCCTTCAGGAGCGGAACTCCTTTCGGATCTCTTCTTCAGTCGGATGCCTATAGAAGCCGAACTTCTTCCGGATCTCTCCTTCAGTCGGACTCCTTCAGGAGCCGAACTCCTTCCGGACCTCTTCTTCAGTCGAATTCCTCCAGGAGCCGAACTTCTTTCGGATCTCTCCTTCGGCCGAACTCCTCCAGGAGCCGAACTTCTTCCGGATTTCTTCTTCAATCAAATTCCTCCAGCGAATTGCTTCCAGATTTCAGCTAGCATTCCTCCCGGATGATCCCCTCTAGCCGTATCCCTTTTAGGAGTCTGAACTCCTCTGGAATTGATGTATGTCAAAGCTCTTCACCAACCAATGCTTGCTTCCTCCGAACTTCGACTATTAAATCTCAACGAACGGTCACTATCAGTCTGACAACACCCCTCTCTCCGTAGCAAATCCCATGCGGCCCCGAGCGGCCCGCTACCGGACGGTTATGGCTATCACTATCAGTCTAACGACATCTCTCCCTCTCCGTACCGAACCCCACGCGGCCCCGAGTAGCCCACTACCGGACGATATGGCCGTCACTATCAATCAAGCTCCGTCTATAAAAAGGATCCTCCAGATACGTTTTCTCTAAGCTCTCTTCTCCTTCCCAAAACTCTACCGAACTCTTTTCTGAGCACTTCATTTCTATCGGCTAGAAGAGCTGACTTGATCGTCGGAGGGTCCTGCCGGAGCCACCACCACCGACTCTGGACGGAACTTTGTTTTGCAGGTCACCGACGGCGACCTCTTCTTCCTCAACTCCAGCTCGATCCAGCGTCAACCAGATTCTGCACCTATAGAATTGGCGTTAGAGGAAGGGTTCTCTGTTCCTGAGGTATCCTTGTTCTTAAAGGAGTGCTCAGTGGACCCTGTGGATCTTCTTCTTCAAGGTTCATCTCCATTCTCTCCCTCAATCTCAAAAAATGCCTCCAAAGAAGATGACTACTCGGAGATCTACCACTTCTGCCACCAGATCTGAGCCAAATCCATCCGTTCCTGCTCCATTGCCGATGCTTCAACCTTCTCCACCCGCGGCCACGGTAGATTCAGAGCAGTTTAACCTACTGATGTATCGGATTCTGGGCCTCACCGAAATGGTGCAGGCAATGCGGCAACTCCCGATGACAGTTCCGCCAAAAAACCCGCCATCGAAATGTCAGGAACCGGTCCCAATGAGGAGCTCTTGGGCTAGCATACCCATCGCCCCTGAGAAGGAAAAATAGAGAGCAGAGGATCCTTGTTCGGGCCATGATTCTTCTCCGAAAGAGATCTTCCCCATCTACAGCCAGAAGCCTTCCAAGATCTGCGATCGAGATGACGTACTCGATCAGAAACTGCGAGAGATGGACCGACGGATTGAGGAACACCACATCGCCCCAGCTCACCATGATGACGTCTGCACCGATCCCCCTTTCTCTCTCCGAATTATGCAAGAGCCCGTTCCACCGAACTTCAAGCTTCCCCAATTTGAAAGCTACGACGGAACCTCTGATCCGGTCGATCACCTGGAGGCCTTTCGGACCATGATGCTGCTCCATGGCGCACCAAACGCCATCTTATGCCAAGCTTTCCAATCTACCATAAAAGGAGCAGCAAAAAACTGGTACTCGACGTTGAAGCCAGGTACGATCTTCTCCTTTGACCAGATAAGCCATCAGTTTGCAGCTCACTTCATTAGCAGCCGACGTCCGCGTCGAGGTTCGAATTTCCTGATGAATATCAAGCAGGAAGAAAAATCTATCCGGACTTACGTCATCCGGTTTAATGCTGCTACATTGGAGGTCTGAAATCTGGACCAATCAGTTGCGATGGCCGCACTTAAGAGCGGCCTTCAGAAGAACGATTTGCTGTTCTCCTTGGGGAAGAAGTATCCCAGAGATTTTGCCGATCTGCTAGCTCGTGCTGAGGGATATGCCCAAGTGGAAGAAGCCTTCAAGTTGAAGGATGAAGAAGCCGCAGGAGAGCGGCATAGACTCGCCACTGATGAAGGGCCGAATGAAGTTCGGCTGCCCTCACGGACTCCCCCGAAGCGCAAGCGAGCCCGAACTCGTCGAGCTCATCGTCAAAGAAGCTCCGACGGAAGGGCGCGAAGAAGTCTCCCCTGAAGGTTTCACAACTATGCACCCCCTCAATGCTCCACAGATGCCGGCCTGAAGCAAGCCAAGGGCGCTACCGTAGCTAGAACCACCAATGAGGGAGGAACAACAAGAAAATCGGCCGCCTCCCAGCATCATCAATGCTATCTCTGGGGGGCTTAGTACTTCAGTGAGCCGCCATCTCTCAGCCTCAAAGCCAGGAGAAGCTTGCCCCAAATTGGGAAGGCCCATATGAAATAGAGGAGGTCGTCCGACCCAAAATTTATCGCCTGAAGGAGCTAGGTGGAACAACGCTCCCACGACCTTGAAATTTCTGAGGATGTACTACCGATAATTCTCCTTCAATAAAACTCCTCCATTTCAATATTATGGTCTCTTGATGCAAAAACTATGTGATGACAGGGAAGAAGCAATCAATAGTGGCCATGTTAGAAACAGAAGGAGAATCTCGTCCTAACATGAGCAGGTCGAAGACCTCCGGTTATTTAAGACAGAAAAAGGAGAGAGGCCCATTCAACGGCCCATCTATGCCCCTATAGCCATGTTAGGAACAGGAGGAGAACCTCATCCTAACATGAGCAGATCAAAAGACCTCCGATTATTTTAAAATAGGGGAGGGAAGGCCATTCAAACGGCCCATCTATGCCCCTATTGCCATGTTAGAACAGAGAGGAGAACATCGTCCAAACATGAGCAGGTCGAAGATCTCTGGTTATTTAAGACAGGAGAAGGGGAGAGACCCATACAATGGCCCATCTGTGCCCCTATTGCCATTTAGGAATAGGAGAACCTCGTCTAAAATGACAAGTCGAAGGCCTCGTCATTTTAGACAAGATGAGGGAGAGGCCCTGACAACGGCTCTTATATGCCTACAGTCCGTTAGGAACAGGAGAGAACCTCATCCTATACAGCGAGCAAAGTCGAAGACCTCTTCGTTATATTAAGAAGAGGAGAGAAGAGACCCATTCAACGGCCATTGTGCCCCTATTGCCTGTGTTAGGAATAAGGAGAACATCGTCCTAACCAAGCAGGTCGAAGACTCCGATTATTAAGACAGGAGGAGAAGAGGCCCACAACGAACCTCTGCCCTTATTGCTAGTTAGGAAAGGAGTGCAACCTGCTAATGCGAGCAGGTCGGCAGACCTCCGATTATTAAGACAGAAGGAGAAGGCTCAAATTCAAACGGCCATCGTGCCCTATTGATGATTAGGAAAAGGAGGAGAACCTCGATCCTAACATGAGAGATCGAAGACTCCGATTATTTAAGATGGGGAAAGAGGCCCAACAACGGAGGACCATCTGTCCCGTATTGCCCATGTTAGAGAACAGAGGAGAAACCTCGTCCTAACTGAGCAATGAAAACCCCTAATATTAAGACAGGATTGAGGGAGAGCCCAAACAAACGCCCACGTGCCCTATTGCCGACGTTAGGAATTGGAGAAACCTGGTTCCTAACTTGAGCAGATCAAGAACAGCTACCGATTATTTAAGAAGAGAGAGAGGCCCATCAATTGGCCATCTGTCCCTTTACCATGTTAAGAACATACGCGACCGCGAGACTTCCGGTTATTAAACCAGGAGATGAGAGCCATTCAATGTCCATCTGTGCCTAGTTGCCATGGTAGGAATAGGAGAACCTTTTCCTAACATGAGCAGTCGAAAGACCTCAGTAATTTAAAGGAGGGAGAGCCTAAACAACAGCTCATTCTGTGCCCCTATTCGCCAGTTAGGAACAGGGAGAACCTGGTTCCTAACATGAGCAGGTCGAAGACTCCGATTATTTAAGACAGGAAGATGGAGAGAGGCCATTCAAACGGCCATCTGTCCCTATTGCTATTGTTAAGAGTAGAGAAGAAACTCGCCTAACCGCGAGCAGGTCGAAGACCACCGATTATTTAAGACAGAAGAGGAGAGACCCATTCAAACGATCCATCTGTGCCCTATGCCATTTAAGGAATAGAAAGAGAACTCATCCTACACGCGAGCAGTCGAGACCTCCGATTTATTTAAAGACAAAAGGGAGAGAGGCCATACAGCAGCCCATTTGTGCCCAACCATCATTGCACATGTTTAGAAACAGGGAGGATAACTTTACGTTCTAACATGCAGGTTCGATAGACCTCCGGTAATTAAAACAGAGGGGAGAGGCCCATTCAACGACCACTATGCCTAGTTGCCAGTAGGAAACAGAAAGGAGAACACGTTCCTAAATGACAGTCGAAGACCTCCGATTATTTAAGACAGAGGAGGAGAGAGGCCACATTACAACGCCCATCCGTGTCCCTATTGCTATATAGGAACATGAGGAGAACCTCATCCTAACATGAGCAAGTCGAAGACTCCAATTATTTAAAAAAGAGGAGAGAGGCTCATTCAACGAGCCCATCTGTACCCCTAGTGCCATGTTAGGAACAGGAGGAGAACCTCGTCCTAACATGAGCAAGGTCGAAGACCTCGGTTATTTCAGACAAAAGGAGGGAAGTGCATTCAACCGCCCATCTGTGCCCTAATGCCATGTTAGGAACAGGAGGAGAACCTCGTCCTAACATGAGCAGATCGAAGACCTCCGGTTATTTAAGACAGGAAGGAAGAGGCCCATACAACGGCCCTAATGTACCCCCACAACCCGTTAGAGAACAGGAGAGAACCTCGTCTAACTATGAGCAGGTCGAAGACCTCCGATTATTTAAGATAGGAGGGGAGTAGGCCCATACAACGACCCTAATGTGCCCCACAGCCCATCAGGAACAGGAGGAAACCTCGTCCTAACGTGAGCAAAGTCGAAGGCCTCGTGTATTTTAGATGAAGTGCGAAGAAAGGCCCCAACAATGCCCTTATGCCCTCCACAGCCTGTTAGGAATGGAGGTGAACCTCGTCTAACGTGAGCAAAGTCGAAGGCTCGTTATTTTAGATGAAGTGAGAAGAAACCAACAACGGCCCTTATTATGCCCCCACAGTCCATTAGGAACAGGAGGTGAGCCATCGGTCCTAATCGTGAGCAAGTCGAGGCTCGTTCATTTTATAGGAGATGAGAAGAGAGGCCCCGACAACGGCTCTTCATGTACCCTACAATCCGTTAGGGAACAGGAGGAAAACCTCGTCCTAACGTGACTAAAATCGAAGGCCTCATTCATTATAGACGAGGTGAGAAGAGAGGCCCCGACTCGGCTGGAGATAAGATCTCCCTCGAGCTCAACTTCAGCAGAAAATAAGATCTCTTCAACCTCGACTGAGAGATAAGATCTCCCCCTGTGCTTCAATGCCAACCTCAACAAGAGATAAGATCTCCTTCAACCTCGCTGGAGATAAGATCTCTCCCGAGTCAACGTCAACAGGAGATAGGATCTCCTTCAACCTCAGCTGGAGATAAGATTTCTCCCGAGCTTCAACGTCAAAAGGATATTAGATCTCCTTCAACCACAACCAGAGACAAGAATCTTTTCCGCTTCCACTTCAACGTCACCTCGGCTGGAGATAAGATTCTCCTCCGAGCTTCAACCTCGGCTGGAGATAGATCTCCTTCAATCTCGACTGGAGAACAAGATCTCCCCCGAGCTTTCCACTTCAACGTCAACCTCGACTGGAGATAAGATCTCCCCCGAGCTTCAATTTTAACCTCGACTGGAGATAAGATCTCCTCCGAGCTTCCACTTCAACGTCAACCTCAACAAAAGATAAGATCTCCTTCAACCTCGGTTGGAGATAAGATCTCCAACCTTGGCTGAAGATAAGATCTCTCCCGAGCTTCAACCCTTCAACAGGAGATGAGATCTCCTTCGACCTTGTTTGGAGATAAGATCTCCCCCGAACTTCAACTTCAACATCAACGTCAATAGGAGATAAGATCTCCCTCAACCTCGCCTAGAAATAAGATCTCCCCCGAGCTTCAACCTGAACGGGTGCAGAGCCCAGAAAAGGACTTCAGCAGTCATCTTTTTATACTCCCTTCTTTCGAATTTCGAACTCGGAAGTGGGGAGACTATTATTGGAGATAAACCCCGCTCCCGCCGAAGTCCAGCTTAATGCTTAGCCCAATACAACTGGTAATCACGGAAAAGCTTCGATTGAGAATTCTCCTCCAGCGGTCGGACCCCAACCGAACTCCTCCAGCGGCCGAACCTTAGCCGAACTCCTCCAGTCGGCCGAACTCTTCAGTGACCGAGCCCCAGCCGGACTCCTCCAGGAGCCGAATTCCTTCTGGGTCTCTCCTTCAGACGGATGCCTATAGGAGCCAAACTCCTTCTGGATCTCTCCTTCAAACGGATGCCTACAAAAGCCGAACTCCTCCCGACCCTCCCTCAGTCGGACTCTCCAGGAGCCAAACTCCTCCCGATCCTTCAGGCGGATGCCTACAAGAGCCGAACTCCTCCCGGACTCCTCCTTAGTCGGACTCCTCCAAGAGCCGAACTCCTTCAGGATTCTCCTTCAGTCGATCTCCTCCAGGAGCCGAACTCTTCCGGATCTCTCCTTCAGACCGGATGCCTACAGG
Organism: Cocos nucifera; assembly: GCA_006176705.1. Classification (NCBI taxonomy): domain Eukaryota; kingdom Viridiplantae; phylum Streptophyta; class Magnoliopsida; order Arecales; family Arecaceae; genus Cocos; species Cocos nucifera. The sequence goes on from QRFJ01000410.1 coordinate 94,535, forward strand.
AGCCGGACTTCTCCCTCAGTCGGACTCCTTCAGGAGCCGAACTCCTTCCGAATCTCTCCCTCAGTCGGATGCCTACAGGAGCCGAACTCCTTCTGAATCTCTCCATCAGTCGGATGCCTACAGGAGCCGAACACCTTCCGAACTTCTTCTTTGGCCGAACTCCTCAAGAGCCGAACTTCTTCCGAATTTCTCCTTCAGTCGAATTCCTCTAGCGGATTGCTTTCAGATTTCAGTTAGCATCCCTCCCAGATGATCCCCTCTAGCCGTATTCCCTTTAAGAGTCCAAACTCCTTTGAAATTGATGTATGTCAAAGCTCTTCACCAACCAACGCCTGCTTCTTCCGAACTTGAACTATTAAATCTCAACAAACGATCACTATCAGTCTGACGACATCCCTCTCTCCGTAGCAAACCCCATACGACCCTGAGCGGCCCGCTATCGAACGGTTGTGGCTGTCACTATCAGTCTGACGACACCTCTCCCTCTCCGTACTGAATCCCATGCGGCCCCGAGCGGCCCACTACTAGACGGTATGGCCGTCACTATCAATCAAGCTCCGTCTATAAAAAGAAACCCTTCAGATTCGTTTTCTCTAAGCTCTCTTCTCCTTCTCAAAACTCTGCCGAACTCTTTCCTTAGCACTCCATTCCTGTTGGCCAGAAGAGCTGACTTGATCATCGGAGGATCCTACCAAAGCCACCACCACCGACTCCGGACAGAACCTTATTTTGCAGGTCACCGACGACGACCTCTTCACATCAACAGGAGATAGAATCTCCTTCAACCTCGACTGGAGATAAGATCTCCGAGCCTCAACATCAATCGGAGATAGAATTTCCTTCAACCTCAGCTGGAGATAAGATCTCCCCCGAGCTTCAACATCAACAGGAGATTAGATCTCCTTCAACCTTGGCTGGAGACAAGATCTTCCCCGAGCTTCCACTTCAACGTCAACCTCGACTGGAGATAAGATCTCTCCAAAGCTTCAACTTCAACCTCGACTGGAGATAAGATCTCCTCGGAGCTTCAACTTCAACCTCCCCGAGCTTCAACTCAACCTTGGCTGGAGATAAGATCTCCTTCAACCTCGGCTAGAGACAAGATTTTCCCCGAGCTTCTACTTCAACGTCAACCTCGATTAGAAATAAGATCTCCCCGAAGCTTCAACTTCAACCTCGCATGAGAAAGATTTCCTTCGAGCTTCAACTTCAACCTCAGCTAAGATAAGATTTCTTCAAACTCGACTGCAGACAAGATCTCCTCCGAGCTTCCACTTCAACGTCAATCTCAACAGGATATAAGATCTCCTTCAACCTCAGCGGAAGATAAGATCTCCCTCGAGCTCCAACCCTTCAACAGAAGATGAGATCTCCTTTGACCTCGTTTGGAGATAAGATTTTCCCCGAGCTTCAACTTCAACGTCAACGTCAAAAGGAGATAAGATCTCTCTCAACCTCGACTGGAGATAAGATCCCCCTGAGCTTCAACCTGAACAGGTGCAGATCCCATAAGAGGACTTCAGCAGTCGCCTTTTTGTACTCCTTTCGAATTTCGAATTCGGAAATGGGGGGACTATTGTTGGAGATAAACTCCGCTCTCGCCGAAGTCCAGCTTCATGCTTAACCCAATGCAACTGGTAATCACGAAAGAACTTCGATCGAAAATTTTTCTCCAGTGGCCGAACCTTAGCCGAACTCCTTCAACCGGCCGAACTCTTCAGCGATCGAACCCAAGCCGGACTCCTCTAGGAGCCGAACTCCTTCCGGGTCTCTCCTTCAGATGGATGCCTACAGGAGCCGAACTCCTTCCGGATCTCTCCTTCAGATGGATGCCTACAGGAACCGAACTCCTCCCGACTCCTCCCTCAGTCGGACTCCCCAAGGAGCCGAACCCCTTCCGGATCTGTCCTTCAGACGGATGCCTACAGGAGCCGAACTCCTCCCGGACTCCTCCCTCAGTCGAACTCCTTTAGGAGCCGAACTCATTCCGGGTCTCTCTTTCAGTCGGACTCCTCCAGGAGCCGAACTCCTTCGGACTCTCCTTCAGACGGATGCCTATAGAAGCCAAACTCCTCCCGGACTTCTCCCTCTGTCGGACTCCTCCAGGAGCCGAACTCCTTCCAGATCTCTCCTTCAGACGAATGCCTACAGGAGCCGAACCCTCTCGGACTCCTCCTCAGTCGAACTCCTCCAACAGCCGAACTATTTCGGATCTCTCCTTCAGTCGGATCCTTCAAGAGCCGAACTCCTTCCGAACTTCTCCCTCAGTCGGACTCCTCCAGAGCCGAACTTCTTTCGGATCTCTCCTTCAAACAGATGCCTACAGGAGCCGAACTCCTCCCAGATTTCTCCCTCAGTCAGACTCCTCCAGGAGCCAAAATTCTTTTCGGATCTCTCCTTCAGTCGGATGCCTACAGGAGCCGAACTCCTTTCGAATCTCTCCTTCAGTCGGATGCCTACAGAAGCCGAACTCCTTCCGGACTTCTCCCTCAGTCCAACTCCTCCAGGAGCTGAACTCCTTCCGAATCTCTCCTTCAGTCGGATGTCTACAAGAGCCAAACTCCTTCCGGATCTCTCCTTCACTCGGATGCCTACAGGAGCCGAACTCCTTCCGGACCTCTCCTTCGATCGAACTCCTCCAGAAGCCGAACTCCTTCCGGACCTCTTCTTCAGTCGGATTCCTCCAGCGGATTGCTTCCAGATTTCAGCTATCATTCCTCCCGAATGATCCCCTCTAGCCGTATCCCCTTTAGGAGTCCGAACTCCTCTAGAATTGATGTATATCAAAGCTTTTCACCAACCAACGCCTGTTTCCTCCGAACTTCGATTATTAAATCTCAACGAACGATCACTATCAGTCCGACGACACCCCTCTCCGTAGCAAATCCCATGTGGCTCCGAGCGGCCCGCTACCGAACGGTTATGGCTGTCACTATTAGTCTGACGACACCTCTTCCTCTCCATACCGAACCCCACACGATCCCGAGCGGCCCACTACCGGACGGTATGGCCGTCACCATCAATCAAGCTCCGTCTATAAAAAGAGACCCTCCAGATATGTTTTCTCTAAGCTCTCTTCTCCTTCCCAAAACTCTGCCGAACTCTTTTCTGAGCACTCCATTCCTATTGGCCAGAAGAGCTAACTTGATCGTCGGAGGGTCTTGTCGGAGCCACCACCACCGACTCCGGATGGAACTTTATTTTGCAAGTCATCAACGGCGACCTCTTCCTCAGCTCCAGCTCGATCCGACGTCGACCAGATTCTGCACCAACAGACACTATGTTGAAGAAATATAAGAAGAGGGATATGTGGCGAGCTATTGGATCTTAGTTTTACTTCAGTCACATCCCAGCGAATGCTGCAGACAATCCATATTATCGCTCTGTCATTTCATCTATACAGGCTACCTATCCACGTATTGATCCTTTAGGACCAAGAGATATTCATGGTGAGTTTGACAGCAATAAAAAAAATTTAGAGAAATGGATTGCATCATTTAAAAGCAAGTGGCCTGTGTATGGATTGACTGTGATGTGCGATGGTTGGTCCTACTAGACGAAGCATCATCAACCTCTTGACATATTGTGATGGAAGAACATTTTTCCACAAGTCTATTGATGCTTCAGCTAAGGTGCACGGCGCTAGCTACATCCTTAAATTGATGGAAAAGATGATTGATCAAGTAGGAGAACTGGACCCCATATGTTGCACATTATATTGATCTGATGTTGATGGATATTGGAAAGATTTGTAGGATGCAAAAGACAGTAGAGTCAGTACAAAGCATCACCAGATTCATTTATAATATACATGGATCCTATCATTGATGCAGCAGTATGTTGAAGATGATATATTGAGACCAGGTGTCACATGGTTTGCTACCAATTATATAGCACTTGGTAACCTGATTGATAAGAAAGTATACCTGCATCAAATGTTTGTCAGTACTGAATGGCAGGAGAGCAGATATGCTAGGGCAGGCACTGAGGGAAGCACTGTGGAAAGCCTAGTAACGAGACAGTCATTTTGGCAGCAAGCTGAGAGAATAGTGGCCGCTATCAAGCCTATATATATGAAGTGCTTCGGGCTATGGATGGTGAGCGATACCCTCAAATAGGCTTCCTATATCATATGATAAAAAGGGCAAAGGAACAAATTAAGATGGCAGATCCAAAACATGCACATGAGTACATTAGGATCATCGACCGTCGATGGGGTTATCAAATGGGTAGGGAGTTGCACTTAGCAGGTAAGCAGCAAATCAAGAACTTTTTAAAAATTTATATAAATAAACTTAATCAAATATGACAATCTATGTGCAACTTACTATCTGAATCCAAGTTTTCAGTACTCCATACCTGGGATTGGCATGGATGAAGAGCTTTTGTCCGTCCTACGAAATATAATAGATAAGATGGAACCCAATGCAGACATCGTGACTGTGTCTTGAACAAGTTAAATTCAGTAATGTTTATTAACTTAGTGATGTCTTTGACAAGTAAGACAAGTTTATAACAAATAATTTTTTTATTGACGAAAATATTTAGGGAGGGCACAGAATCATTTGGAAGTAATGTAGCAGTTAAAAAGCAAATCAAAGATGAATCCAGGTATATATCAATAACTCAATAAGTTTCTTTTTTATATTCAATCTTATTTTTGATTTTGCTGATTTTCAATTATTTTACAGTTGAATGATGGGTGCATTTTGGTGGATCTGCACAACATCATAGGAACCTTGCCATCAAGATCCTCTCATAGATGGTTTCATCGAGTGGATGTGAGTGTAACTGGTCAACCTTTGCTCATATCCACAGCAAGCAAAGGAATCGTCTGAAACAAAAATGCCTCAACGATCTTGTATATGTACACTACAATCTGAGACTGAGGCTCAAATTCATTCAGGAGGAAGTTTGGCTGAAGTATTCAAATCCGACTTGTAGTGATTTTGTTGTTGAAGATGAAGATTATCCGATAACCGGATGGGTTATGAGTCAACAGCGGGATCCAAAGCTTGATGAGCTAGGATCGCCTCCACGACCAATCAATTTTATTGCTAGTAAGGCTAGGATGGACGCCTCTCAATGGACAAGCAGCAACATTCCACCTAGATATTCAGCCGATACGCCACAGCATCCGCCCTCACAGCCTAGGTAGCCAGAGCGAAATATGAGCAAAAGAAAAGGAAAGGCAATTACGGCACCAGTAGAGCCCGAGCATTTGGTTCACTCAAATTCAGATACCAGATAAGCAGTGGTGGTAGTTCTTTAGCTGATCATGGATCCGATTATCATGGAGGGACCGGAGGACAGGAGACAGCCAGTTGGTGGTCTTCGATTCACTGGCGAGTCTCAATTTATGCATGCCACACAGGATAGAGACCACGATGCACGTGTTGATAGAACCCACAATGATACGATTTCATATAGACGATGGGCTCCACGAGATCATTCAGGACATGATGCAGCTATAGATGACCTCGCACATGGAGTAGGATCCATAGATGTATCAGGTTCATCTTCGTATTCTGGATCCTCTTATCCGC